>CAUJBZ010000145.1:0-37000 GCA_963082915.1 Dolichopus griseipennis
CTGAAAAGACCTTTATATTATAGTATGTTTCACAGCACTGTTGTCTGTGCAATACAAATTTGGGGCAATACTTTTAATAAAGACTTAAATCAGTTACAAAGGATACAGAACAAAACCATAAAATATTTATACGCATATAAACAAAGAACTTCTACCAAAGTAATACATGAGAAACAAAAAATTTTGCCACTTAAGGAACTAATTAAATACAAACTAGTTATACAAGCACACATGATGATTACAGAAAACATCAACACAACACAACAAATATTACAAAACAATGAGTATCACCAGTACCATACTAGAAATTCAACAAATATTCGAATAATTTCTTCAAGAAAAAGATTTAATGGACTAGATACCGTCTACAATTTAGCATATAAGTACTATAATGAATTACCGAGGCATTTAAAAGAGGTTGAACAGTTACATATATTTAAAAAGAAAACAAAAGATTTTTTTTTTAACTATATGATTTTAAATTAATTTGAATTTTTGAGTCGAATATTTTAATTTTTTTTTTGTTTTGTTTCTGTTAGTTAAATATAGAACAGGTGTTTTTTTCTTTTTTTTTTTAAATAATAATTTTTATGAAATAATTGTTAGTAATTACTTCTTTTTCTTTTTATTAAGTATTTATCGATATAGTAAATTATGTTAGTTTTATTTTTGCAATTAAGTATTGTTGTTATTATTGAAAAAAAAAAAAAAAAAATTTAACATTACACAAAATTCAATTTTTGCATAATTTTTAGCCACACATATCTTCTGAACGGTTCAAGCTGGGGATTTAATATTTTGGGAGAAGTTAGATGCACAGACATTAGTAGGAGTCCGTTAATAACATTTTTTTGTCAAGCTCTCTATTTAGGAACTATATGGGTTCGAAAATTTAAATTTTTAAACACCTGTAACTTGGATACCTGTTCAAATTTTTTTTACAAATATACAAAATTTAAAGCTACAGTTATATATTTCAACATATGTTAAAGGTTTTCTTAAATTTAAAAGGGCTCTTTAAATTGAAGAAATTGTCTCTTAGTTTTAATCATTTTTGCTTTTAGGTAAAATTCAGAATTTTGGTGGAGTTCACAATTTATTTCCTATAACCAAAAAAATTGAAAGGTTGGGACAGGAGGGCGATAGGCAGATTCTCGAGAATCATCATAAGTGTCCTGAGCAAAAATTTGAGAATTGAAGGATTATTAGGACTTTAAAATTAAAACTTTTATATTTTTATAAAACAGTTACTTATTCACCAGTGTATGTTTTTCCAAAATTAATCGTTAACATTGAACCTACAACATTATATTTCGCACTTGTTAACAGATTTTCTTGGGATAATATTCTAAGTATTTATTGATTTCACTACTATTCATAATTAATAAATTGATGAAATAATTAAATTATAATATCATTTATTTTTAAATATATTTTTATAAAAATAAATGATAAAATAGTCACCTAGAAACCCTATATAATTTTGAAAATGTGCTTTTTAAAAACCCTCGTTATTTTCATCACTTGTTTTATATGCTCTTTACCCCTTAGACCGGTCAAAAGGTCCAGAATCTGAATCCATGGGCAAATCTCGCCCAAAAGCAGTCCCCTCCGTTGCTTTAATACAAGTTAATCCTTGTACACAATTGGAAGTTGTATGTTAATTTTAAGCTACTAAATTTATTAATTTCAATTACATGCAGGTCTTGGGAACTGTGTGGATGGTCCCCGACTCACTACTCAAATTGGTCCTAAATTTCAAGGGCACTAAGGACATAGTAGGAGGCACCCAGATAACAAATTTGGAGTCCCCCCATCTGTCCGTAGGTGCAATAACTGAAAAACTAATAGAGGTATCTTGATGAAATTTTAACTGTAGGTTACCAGGACTTAAAGTACGGCGGGGATTGAATATGGGCGAAATCGGTCTATGGGTTAAATTTCCTGACCTTTTAATCGTTCTAAGGGCTAACGAATATATAAAAAAAAAACAAAGATAACTCAACAACTACGGATAACAGTTTGTCATCAATTTACGTTGTGATAACACCGGTTTCGGTTTCATTACAATTTTATTTTTTTTTTCTAATACTAACTTTTAAAATTTACTTAATTTTCACACTTAAATTAATTTTCTACAATTGTTTTTTTTCTTGTTATTTTGTTTTTAAATTTAGTGTTTTTCTTTTAAAATTTGTGGTGGTTCTTTTACTTTTTTTTTTTTTTTGGGGAAATTTTGGTTTGAACCACATTGCCGCATTTCCAATGGCATTTCTTAGATAAGTATTACGCTAAATTTATTAAATAAACTAATTTTTTTAACTAAAATCATTTTCCACTTATAAAACACTAAATATTTTTATTTTTATTTATTACTTATAAATAAAATATACTGTCAAATTGTCAAAGAGTTCGCAAATTTTTTCGCTCTTAATTTCATAATTATATTATATAAAGAAAAAAAATTTAAAAAAAAATTTTTTGAGTATAAGAAAAACTATTAGTTAATTAATTATCTAATAACTTTATTAACAATAAATTTAAATTCAAAATAATATAAATATTAATAAACCTCAATGAAAAAAAAAATTTAAAATTTAAAATTTAAATTTATAAATATATACATTGAGGTTCCGATCAACATGACCAAAAATTGCCTAACCTGCAAGAAAAATATCACACGTAATTCCAGAGGAATTCAGTGGAGTGGTGATTGTCATAAACTTTACCACGTTAATTGTACTGACGTAGATAAAAAATTATTTAATGCGGTGAAAGCAGGAAACGGATCATGGATCTGTAATAACTGCCTAGCTTATCATAATGAATCTTAATATTAAAAAATATTAATAAAATTAATAAAGGATTAGTAAATGAAAACAACAATTTTAAGGTAAATATTAAAAAATTAAATACAAAACTAGATCTAAAATTGGATTTGGAAGAATAAGATAATTTACTAGAAGAGAGTGTAGATAAACAACTTCAATATAAATATAAAAATGATATTGTGGTTGCTGGGCTCTCGAAAAGTATTACTTTAATGAAATGTTTCTACAAATGCCGTATAAAAGCGGCGCAAAAATCAGTCTTTCCGACATTTTAAATATTAAAGTAATTGAAACAAAAAAAAAAACAATACCGAATCCGCCAATGGAAATACTAAATATTTACACATATTAAAACTAAATTCACATACAGCCGAAGATAATATCCTAACAAAAAGAAAAAAATTCATCTTTTTCCCGAAGAATTTGACACGAAACACAATAGAGAGATTTTTTTTCTTAATCATCTATCTCCATTTCAGGCTAAATTGTATCACTGTGCTAAAGAACTTAAAATTAATAACACACTTAAATTTTTATGGTTCAAAGATAACATCATCCAAATAAGGAAAGATGACAAGAGCAAAATATTCAACATTAAAAATTTCAATTTTATTAACAAAATTAAAAAAGTATTCCAACTTGAATAATTTTTTAACTTTCTTTCATTTAATTTTAATATAATTTATGCTCATATTGACATCTTTTATTTTCACATGCACTGCTTTTATTCACTATCAATTTCTTTTCATTTATTTCTTGTTAATTTTTCTTGTGTATATAAATAAAACTATTCGCTCAATATATGAAAGCAAGACAAATTTTTTGTTAAATTTTTAGATTTTTAAATTTTTTTTCTTACAAATTTCTATTTTTCCTTAAATTCATAATTAATATACATAATTTATTAAATTTATCAAGAATCAAAACAATATATTGATATTATTTATATTTCAAATTTTTTTATTTTAAATTACTTCAATTTTCATACAATTTTCCTCTTAATTTCTTCTAATTCAAACAATACTATTAATTAATCACAAAAAATGGAAACCATAAATAGTAGTTATTTTAATGATATTATAAATTTGAATGATGACATAAACGTGCAATATTTTACTGACGTGGGGAATTTATTGAATAATTCATACAACCATAATTTTAATATTATATATATAAATATAAAGAGTTTAAGAATTAAACTTTTAATTTAGAAGCTTTATTAAACTCTAACAATACAAATGTAGATGTGATTGTGTTGTCAGAAATCTGGTTAAATGAGAATGAGAATAAGTTTTAAAATTTGCTAGGTTATGTGGCGTATTTCGGGAATAGGAAAAATAGCTATGGGGGAGTTGCAATATATGTAAAAAATAATATTAGTAGTAGTATTATTTATAATGAAGAATTTCAAAATTCAAATATTTTAGGTTTTAAATTACTAAAAAACAATTTTAATATATTTGCAATATATAGATCGCAGGAAACTAATGTTAATGTATACATAGAAAAAATAGAGGAATTAATGGCTAAGAATAAAAAAAATGAAACAAATAAACGTTTGAAATTAAATTGTAAATTTTTTTTATTATTTTTTTTTTTTTGTTTTTTAACTTGAACTTGATCACGTTTTCAATAAGTTTAAGCTTGATTTAATATTTCTGTGAAAATAGAAAAAAAGTTTTATAGGTTTTGAGTTGAATATTCTCGATTAGATATGAAAAGTTTTTATAGTTTTGGTTTAAATACAAAGTTAATATACAAAACTAATATCAATGTTAAAATTAAAATTGAAAGACACTTTTAATGTGTGTATAATATTTTTTATTTTATTTAAACATCTTTAAATTGTGATTTTCTATTAAGGTAACAAAAATTAGATTTTTTTTTTATTTTGTTTTTTTACAACTATTGCTCAATGGCATAATTCCCCCAAGCATATGTTTTTATATTATCTTCAGTTACATATCTTTTATTATCTAATGAACTTAAAGCTACTTTATTTAAATTTTGTGTATAAATTATATGTAAATATGATCTAAATATTTTCTTTTCTTTAAAACTATTTTCATTTTTTAATAAACAATTTTTATAATTATCTAATGTTAAAGAATTGACAACATATTTCTTTATCCCTTTAGCTTTTTTAATAGTTTTATTTTCATTTGTTTGAAGCAAATACATTCTAGATTTTAATCCAATAAATTCAGAAACAATTTTTCATTCTTTTCAAATTCATCTTTTAAAAGACCTAGAACTTTTTTATTCATTAGAGGAAAATTAAATAAATTGTCAGATGGATAATCTGATGTATCAAAACGTTTTGGTATTTCATTAAATATGTCAGCGTAAAAATCATCTGCCCGTATAGCTAAAATGAAACTGTCAGTGTCTGTATAATTTAAAAAAAACCTTACTACCATATTTAGGTTTAATATAATCATAATGAAAATCATACATTAGCCATTGACCTGTTTGCGTTATTTAAATCAATATATTTTTTTAAGCAATTGCTTTGTGTGAATTTTAGTACTCTATAAATTGTTTTGAGAATCAAGCCGTTTGGAGACACTGTTTTAAGTTTCGATAATGGATAATATATTTGCGTTTGTTTGTTAAATCAACTAACAGTTTAGGAATTTTACCTTTCGGTGGAACTTTGTTTTCAGCACAAAAAGGAAAATCATTGTGCAAATCATGTAAATGTTGAGGGTAATCTAAATCCACTTCTAAAACAAAACCAGTTTTCGAATCATCGGCAACTGAAAGCACATCAATATTTTCAGGAGTATCAACCCACTGAAAATCTTTATGAGGTAAATATTGGATCATTGCCCATCCATATAAATTGTTGGCATCTTCATATACTATATATTTGGAAGGTTCGTTTTTTTTATAAGATTCCCCCATAAATTTATTATTTGGCACTAAATGTCTAAGTGAGCACTGACTAATTCCACCACGTATCCTTTTTTTAAAAAAATTATATATATCAACATCAGTTAACAACTCTAATTTCATATCAGTGTATTTTAACATAGCCGCCCATGACAAACCTGGTGTAGTGTAAAAATTTGCAGGATCTAAAGAATAGATTTTGGAGCATATTTTTCGAAAATTTTCAATAACATCAGTCAAAATAAGTACATCTGTTTTAAGGTAAAGTTTAAGATAGTCCCATAAATTTTGACATTTAAACGTTTCCATACATTAACTGCATGAATGTAGTCTTCATCGGAAAATGGTGTGTTTGTCATTTGATTGGTAAAATTGTCTTGTGGCGGTAAACATGTTTCGTCAAGTCGTTCAATGAAATTTAAATACTCATAGGGAAAAACTCTCTTTCGAGTCATAAGTTTAAATTTTTCATTATTATTGAATTCTTTTTTTATATGAATCAAATTGTTTTCATTTAAATTTTTACACAATGAATCAAGGCTAGAAGCCATAAATCTGAAGCTATCGAGAAAACGTAAATAAAATGAATGATTATTATCAATTGTAATTTATTTAGATAATGAAATGTAACGTTCTTTATTCAAAGGAATGACACCAATATGTCCATTCACTTCGTTTAGTTCTTTAAATAAAAGATGACAATCATAGCCGGAAAAATTTTGAAAAAATGTTGGGAAAAAATTTGATCGTCTATACAATAAGTTGCAATAAGAATGAGCAAGACCTCTATAATTGCCTAGTAAAGTGGCAATGGTCTCTAATTCTATTATTAAAATCTAAATGCTTACCACATATGTGATACGTTTCTTGAACCAATTGTTGTAGCTGCTCATCCAGTGTTAGCGGATTCATCGGTTTTGAACTCATAAAGAAGGTTGAATATAATTCACTGCATGTTTCTGCCAATGAATGGATAAATTCCTTAGCACAGTTAGCTCCAACAAATTCTTTGAAACAGCTTAGACCACCATCAAAAGAACATTTAATGTAGTAAGAGAAAGCTACTGGAACATGTTGATGAATGTTTGTTGTTGACGACATCGTGGAATCAGAATTGCATGTTGCAATAGGTTGTAAAATACTTTCAGCATCGGCATAAATAACAAAAGGTGTTTTCAAATGTTTTTATGAAAATGTTGCAAGCACATATTACAAATATAAATTTGATGAGTATTCCTTGTTACAGACCGACTTATCAATCTTGATAAATGTTTTATGTAAACAAAATGAAATTTTTCATCCCTTTCCAACAGCAATAAATTGACATGAAACTTTTTTTCACATTTTGTTAAATAAAATGGCCCTACAACCTCATATTTCTTATTAATGACTTCCAATCCAAACAAATTTATGCTTATGTCATTATTAAGTTCTTCGAATAAATTTAGTTCAGACAATTTAGTTGGAAATTGCATATTGCCAAAATTAAGTTGTAAAACATCGCCAAACTCAAGCTTGAATATGGGTTGAGAAATGTCACTAATTTTGTATGAAAATGTTCGTTTTGCACTTTCAGCGCAAGTTTGTAAGGCTGATACTAAACTCCACTTAAAACAGAAGTTATCATTTTTGTGGATATTAATGCAGGCTTTTTTATCTTCTATGTTTTTTGGTAACTTAATATAAATAGAAACGTGGATTGGTTCATATTTATTAATATTTATTTCCACGTGTAAAATTCTAATCAACGCCCAGCCACTATCCTTTTCTTGGAAGTCTTCTGCTTGTTGTTGAATAACGTCCTTAGCATTTTCAAAAAAATCATTAAGATCGTCTGCCTATGTAATGCTTAACATTCGAGTTTGAAAAGATTTGATTGATATATTTTCAAACTCTTCTTTTGTTGGTTTTATATATTCACCGAAAAGTTCAAGATTCGCTTTAATGACATTATTTAGTGATTGTCTCAACAATTCAATGATATCGGCTTGAGCCTTTTCTAAAAAGTGTGATAGGTTTAATATGCCTTCATCATCATTATCTCTAATAAATATTTCTAGTCTATTTAGAAAACATTCATTAATACACCTAACATTAGTTTTAATGACTTCTGCTGCATTTTTCTTATGTTCATTTGTCCGAATGTGGTAATTCCACAAATTATTTGAGATGATTGTTTTGCACTTCTTGCAAAATTTTGTATTTTCATAATCTTCTCTGTGGTTTTTATATGTTCTAATAAATTTTTTTTTCTACCAAATGCTTTTTGGCATAAATCACATTTATGTTTTAATTGTACATTTATTGTACATTTATGGATTTTTATATTGTCCGGCCTTGTGAAAACTTTTTGCACTCATTGCATTCCGATTTCATTTTTTTATTTGCTGAACTCATTTTTAGTTTTTTTGTTTGTTTTAATTTATGTAAAAATTATTTGGTAACTAAAATGGATTATAACATAAGATCATATATATATACTTTTAGAAACCATCGGGTATTTACTTATTTTTTGGCACCGCACAGCTGCAGCAGCCTTCACAATTTTTTAATTTATATGATATTTTTCAAAATATCGCAACAATGTTGTATCGTATTACAATTTTAACTTTAAAAAACAAAAGAAAAAAAAATTGCATAATTCCAACTAATTACCCCTGTCAACTTTTTAATTTATATTATATTTTTCAAATACTGCAACAATATTGCATCTTATTAGCATATTAACTTTTTCAGAAAGGCGCGCCGCCCGCATTACTATTCTAATCATAAAATCAAATAAATTTATAAAAAGATGTTTTTGGCACCGCGCAGCTGCAGCAGCCTTCACAACTTTTTAATTTATATGATATTTTTCAAATACTGCAACAACGTTGTATCGTATTAGAATTTTAACTTTAAAAAACAAGAGAAAAAAAAAAAAAATTGCATAATTGCATAATGAGTTAGTTAGTTGGTTTTTATTTTATTTTTTATATGAGTAGGGAAGTCATATATAAAGTTTTTCATATATAAGAACAACAATTTTCCTTTATTATTATTAAAAATTATATACTTTATTAAGAGTACATAAAATTACAAAATAAAACAAACAATATAGTAAGATATTTGTTTTTTTTTTTTTTTTTTATTTTATATTTTTAATTTTCTATTTTCTGTAATTAGGCTGGTTTTTTAAAAAGTTTAATGGAATTGGGAGTGGGTTCGAGTGAAAAATATCATAATATTGATATTTTACACCAAAATAAAATATACGAGGGGCTTTCCTGGCGCTTTCTAGAGACGAAAAGGAATCAAACGGTGGTGCTTTGTGAGGTAGAAGATCCGATAACCAATGAAAAAATTATATTTTTCATGCCGGACAGGTTTTCAAAAAAAGTAACAAACGAACCGGAATTAGAGGAATTGAATAGAGCGCAGTTTAATTCCAAATTTTTGGGACGGGATAAAGACAAACGAAATATGGCATTATTTCAATTAATTCCATCGATTGATATCGAATCGCAGGAAAAATTTTTGAAATAAATAAAGTTTAATATTAAAAAAATTTTTTTCCCTAAATTTAATTTGTTTTTTTTTTTTTTATTTATTTTGAAAATTTTTTTTCAGATACTTATGACGGTGCTAAGGGGGCCCCTTGGCGCGAGGGGCCTGTATTCAAGACTATTATCGGGATGTGAAGGTCCGCAAACGGTCTGTAAAAGTCCGAAAACGGTCTGTGAAGGTCCGAAACGGTCTGCGAAGGTCCGCAAACGGTCTGTGAAGGTCCGAAAACGGTCTGTGAAGGTCCGAAAACGGTCTGTAAAGGTCCGAAACGGTCTGTGAAGTTTCGAAACGGTCTTGTGAAGGTCCGTTAATAGTTTTAAAAATTTACTGCTCTATAGTATATCTAGGTATCCCCACTTTTGTTTATGAAATCAGAGTTATAAATAAAAGGCTAGGTTATTAGTTTTTTTTATTATAATAAAGAACAAAATGAATAGCAACAACAACAACAACAACTGTGGTAGCAGAAAAGTTATAGTTGATTTACAATTTGTTATTGAAAATAACAAACAATATTTTTTGAAAGAATTTTCTTTGATAGCTGATGGTTCTTTAATACCAGTGTTTTTTATATTTGAAGCACCGTACTCATTTGAAGGGTTAAATAGTGATGTTAAACGACAAAATGAGTTCAACAAAAAGAACATTAATAAAATGGATTAGAATGATGGCTTTATAGAGTATTTAAAATTTAAAAATGTCTTTGAGGAACATTTAACAACTATATTTGATGTTGTTTATGTAAAAGGTCTTAAAAAAAAATTTTTAGACACTTTTATTTCAAATTCAGTAAAAGTTATTAATTTAGATAACAAAATTCCATCTCTACAGAAACTAAGAAATTACATCACCATTTGCCCTCACCATCATAATACAGAAAATTTGTTGCAAAGATGTGCTGTAAAAAATTGTATAAACTTGTACATGTATTTAATAAAAGATAATAATAATTGGCTTTAAAAAATATTTGTTTTATTTATTGTTGCACAATATATTTTTTCAGACATAAACAATGGTATTTCATAAAATATTCTAGAATAATTACACTGCTTTATATAAAAATTCATAGGAATATAAAAATATTCTTGTTCCAATTTCAGTTTATTCCTTTCAATACATCTGTCGAAATACTTGAATACATATTCCCGCACATTTAATTCAGCTCCATTGTTTTATGACATCACTGCTTGTATAAAGTCCAACATAAGGCGGGTGTACTCATCTAGTTCCAATGTTAGTTTTTTAGTTTGTTCTGTATGATTGAATTTGAGGGGAAATTTATTTGAATTTAATTTAGGTTGAATGTTTGTAAAATCTACATAAAAAGCATGCCACTGCAAATAATTCATCTCGCTAATGACTTTGCGATGACGTTGGAAAATTATTGTTGCAGCTAAATTTTCAACATTAAATCAAATTTGTATTTTTATTGTTTGTTTTTTATCCAAATAGTAAATATAACTTAATAAAAGATTTTTTTGTTGGACTTTGTCGTTATCGTTGTTTATTTGTTTTCCGATAAATACTTCAGCATTTGATGTTGGCTCCATGTTTTTTTTTAAACTGTTAAAGTTTTATAACTCGAAAGTTTTGTATTTATAGTTTTTATTATTTGTAGAAATTTCACAATCTCATTGTAGAATGGTGGATTTCCAAACGAATCAAAATATTCTATACAGCCTTGAACTGGCACGAAAATTGCTAACCAATGTGTTCCTTTTTCGGTAGAAGTGTCGGTGTTTATTATTAAAATAACAGGTTTTGAAATATTTTTCGGTATTTGATCAAGCGCAAAAACACCTTTAAACAATTTACTTGTGACACTATTACATTTAAGCGCTTTCGTTATCTGAAGTGTATTAATTTTTTTTGTAAACGAGAAATATCAATTAGCTGAGTATTTCCACTTATGTATGCCGTTAAAAATTCAACTTTAAGTTTACCATTTGTGAACACTATATCGAATTTTTCAAGCAAATTTATTAAATTATTAGTTGTTTTTTCATTGTCCATATGTCCAAAAGAGTAATTCTTGATGTCTGTTCTTTTTAAATCTTTGGTTAGGAATTTATACTTTAATTCCTTTACAATAGTTTTACATTTTTCTTTTATTCCAGCCACAGCAAGGTTTTTAACAAATATTGTATTGTTATCGTCCGTACAGAATGATAAATCTACTAGAGTGTATGCCATTTTTAAATGAATAGAGATGCTCCGCTAAGCTTCCTTTTATATGTTTACGTAAACGTTGCGATTTTTATCAATTTCAATACTGGCATCGAATGCTGCAAACACAATACATGTTAATGTTGAAGTTAATGGAGAACTGAGTCTTGCTTCAATCTTTACTACTCCCTGGTTTAATAAACTTTGACATGTATCAGTTCCAAAACCATCTGGTGATAAATCAAAAGTTAGTATTGTATAACCTTTTGAAAATAGTTCTTTTGAAATTTGATGGCCTTTATCAGAATGATGTATACCTGTTCCGCTAAATAATGTTAAATATGCACGAGAATTGCAATTGTTATTAGATGTAAAACTGGTTTCAATTGCAGAGTTTTGTGTAGGCACTCCATTCACATATAATTGAAATTGTGTGAGATTTTGATTATCGAAATGGTATGGATTTTTTGATCTTTTACCATTAAAATTTTCATTATTAACCATACAAAATAAAAGAGCTTTTGGTATTTGCCCTATAAATATATTATCCAATGATATGTTGGATGTGTTAGCTGGAATTGTAAATGTTTTGATTTCACTTCTCGTATAAAAATATTTTGCGTTAGCCTTTTCCAAAACAGTATTATGTGCTATTAATATGCTAGGATTAATTGTTAAGTGTTTCATGTATAATGTAGCTTCAAGAATTTTTAAATAGCTTTCGTTTGAATCATTGAAAAATAGAAAAAAATCTTGTTTATCTAATGCCAAAGCAATTCGAATGTAAACGTTATTTAAAAGTAATTTGGAAGTGTTGAAAAAATCTTCACGTAATTTTCCCATTAATTCTACTATTGTAGAATTATTGTATAATTTTTGCTTGATTTAGAACCAGAATTGTTAAAATCATTTACATTTGGTTTATCCAATTCCCAACCAGATGCTTCCAGATGTGTTTCACTGGAATCTGTACCATAATTTAGTAAAGTAGTTAAGTTTGCTTTATAATGGTATAATGAGTCTGATGGAGTGATGTGTTTTCCATTTTTACATTGAATACATTGTTCATTTAAAGAGTGTAATAAATTATTTACAACACTGGGCTGCGGGCTGCTTTTGCATCACCTCCGGTTCCTACTTTATCATTTGCACTCCAAACTGATCCATCTTTTTTTAATATGGTCTTAATGGTCTATGGTATGGTCGAGATGGTCTTTGTACTAGTTTTTCGTCTTTCAATATTTCAGTTTGAGCTAATTTTCTAAATGAATTTTCATCATCTAAATCGATATCCAAATCTCAATACTCTTTTTTAGGATCATATTCAAACACTTCATCAGTAAATCGAAAGTGTCGAAATACTTGAATACATATTCCCGCACATTTAATTCAGCTCCATTGTTTTATGACATCACTGCTTGTATAAATTCCAACATAAGGCGGGTGTACTCATCTAGTTCCAATGTTAGTTTTTTAGTTTGTTCTGTATGATTGAATTTGAGGGGAAATTTATTTGAATTTAATTTAGGTTGAATGTTTGTAAAATCTACATAAAAAGCATGCCACTGCAAATAATTCATCTCGCTAATGACTTTGCGATGACGTTGGAAAATTATTGTTGCAGCTAAATTTTCAACATTAAATCAAATTTGTATTTTTATTGTTTGTTTTTTATCCAAATAGTAAATATAGCTTAATAAAAGATTTTTTTGTTGGACTTTATCGTTATCGTTGTTTATTTGTTTTTCGATAAATACTTCAGCATTTGATGTTGGCTCCATGTTTTTTTTTAAACTGTTAAAGTTTTATAACTCGAAAGTTTTGTATTTATAGTTTTTATTATTTGTAGAAATTTCACAATCTCATTGTAGAATGGTGGATTTCCAAACGAATCAAAATATTCTATACAGCCTTGAACTGGCACGAAAATTGCTAACCAATGTGTTCCTTTTTCGGTAGAAGTGTCGGTGTTTATTATTAAAATAACAGGTTTTGAAATATTTTTCGGTATTTGATCAAGCGCAAAAACACCTTTAAACAATTTACTTGTGACACTATTACATTTAAGCGCTTTCGTTATCTGAAGTGTATTAATTTTTTTTGTAAACGAGAAATATCAATTAGCTGAGTATTTCCACTTATGTATGCCGTTAAAAATTCAACTTTAAGTTTACCATTTGTGAACACTATATCGAATTTTTCAAGCAAATTTATTAAATTATTAGTTGTTTTTTCATTGTCCATATGTCCAAAAGAGTAATTCTTGATGTCTGTTCTTTTTAAATCTTTGGTTAGGAATTTATACTTTAATTCCTTTACAATAGTTTTACATTTTTCTTTTATTCCAGCCACAGCAAGGTTTTTAACAAATATTGTATTGTTATCGTCCGTACAGAATGATAAATCTACTAGAGTGTATGCCATTTTTAAATGAATAGAGATGCTCCGCTAAGCTTCCTTTTATATGTTTACGTAAACGTTGCGATTTTTATCAATTTCAATACTGGCATCGAATGCTGCAAACACAATACATGTTAATGTTGAAGTTAATGGAGAACTGAGTCTTGCTTCAATCTTTACTACTCCCTGGTTTAATAAACTTTGACATGTATCAGTTCCAAAACCATCTGGTGATAAATCAAAAGTTAGTATTGTATAACCTTTTGAAAATAGTTCTTTTGAAATTTGATGGCCTTTATCAGAATGATGTATACCTGTTCCGCTAAATAATGTTAAATATGCACGAGAATTGCAATTGTTATTAGATGTAAAACTGGTTTCAATTGCAGAGTTTGGTGTAGGCACTCCATTCACATATAATTGAAATTGTGTGAGATTTTGATTATCGAAATGGTATGGATTTTTTGATCTTTTACCATTAAAATTTTCATTATTAACCATACAAAATAAAAGAGCTTTTGGTATTTGCCCTATAAATATATTATCCAATGATATGTTGGATGTGTTAGCTGGAATTGTAAATGTTTTGATTTCACTTCTCGTATAAAAATATTTTGCGTTAGCCTTTTCCAAAACAGTATTATGTGCTATTAATATGCTAGGATTAATTGTTAAGTGTTTCATGTATAATGTAGCTTCAAGAATTTTTAAATAGCTTTCGTTTGAATCATTGAAAAATAGAAAAAAATCTTGTTTCTCTAATGCCAAAGCAATTCGAATGTAAACGTTATTTAAAAGTAATTTGGAAGTGTTGAAAAAATCTTCACGTAATTTTCCCATTAATTCTACTATTGTAGAATTATTGTATAATTTTTGCTTGATTTAGAACCAGAATTGTTAAAATCATTTACATTTGGTTTATCCAATTCCCAACCAGATGCTTCCAGATGTGTTTCACTGGAATCTGTACCATAATTTAGTAAAGTAGTTAAGTTTGCTTTATAATGGTATAATGAGTCTGATGAAGTGATGTGTTTTCCATTTTTACATTGAATACATTGTTCATTTAAAGAGTGTAATAAATTATTTACAACACTGGGCTGCGGGCTGCTTTTGCATCACCTCCGGTTCCTACTTTATCATTTGCACTCCAAACTGATCCATCTTTTTTTAATATGGTCTTAATGGTCTATGGTATGGTCGAGATGGTCTTTGTACTAGTTTTTCGTCTTTCAATATTTCAGTTTGAGCTAATTTTCTAAATGAATTTTCATCATCTAAATCGATATCCAAATCTCAATACTCTTTTTTAGGATCATATTCAAACACTTCATCAGTAACTAATGGTACAAAATTAGTCTGTGTTGATGTTGATTTGTATTTAGGTAATTTAGTTTCTGTTTATGCATTTCGTTTAGAAAAGAATTTAGCTTGAGTGCCTGTATCAAATGTAGGATTATTAGCCTTTTCTGGTAATTTTTTTGTGTGTCTTTTGTTAATTCCATATTTGAGGAGATTTTAACGATATAAGTACCATTTTTGCAATGGTTTTAAATTTTTATCATATAAAACTTTTTTAATTTTTTGATCTAATAAATCCAAGTTTTTATCATCTTGAAATAATTTCCTAAATTTTGAAAATATTTCTGGTGACATAATAATCATTCGCTGCATTATGTCTTACTGAGTAATTTCTCTATTTCACCAGATAATATAGTTCCGATTAAAGTTGGTAAAAACCCACCATGTTGAACTAATATTTTTCTTTTGGCTTTTATACTTTTCTTAGCACAGGCTAGAAATCTCAATTGTTTTTTATGTTTTTTTAATTTTGCTTTTTGGGCCGATGATATTTTATTATTACCATTTAAAATATTGATTGCAATTACAGCAATAGCTTTTATAATATCGTCATCACAATATTTAAGAATATTTTTACGAAATTTCTTGTTGTTGCACTTTCCTAGTACATGTAATATATGTTGGTTTTTCTTCAATCGTTTCATACTTTTGACAGTTTTTATTCAAATCACCCGTATCACAGAAACATATACAATATTCTTTGGAAAAAATATTAGTTTTAACACGAAATAAATCGTTAATGTCTTGTGTTAAATCCAACACAATATAACCATGAGGTTTTGATGTTGACTCATTATATACTCTCAAGAAAATCTTTATATTTTCTGGATATAGTTGCCTAGCAAGAGGAAAAATCTGCGATTTGTTTCTAGGATTTTTGAAAAGCACTAAATATTTACAATTTAATGAAATATCTCTTGAAAATTCCCTGATGAAGAACGTTTTGTGTTAACAATATAATAGATAAATTACGATGGTGTGAATCTTTAGTAAATAGCTCACATACGTCTTTATTTGCAGAATCTAACATTAAGTCATCTAGAACAATTAACGTAGGTTTATTTTCATTACCACTACATTCTTTAGGGATACTGGTATAAAAGTCTATATAAGGAAAAGTTAGATTTTTTGGAATAGCAGAAATTTCTGGGTTACACCATTTTATTGTTTCAATTTTCGAAGAAATCAATCTATCAATATTTTCAATTAAATTACACACAAATGTTTTTTTCCCATATCCACATGGTCCCGCTATCATCATTGTAAATGGATGAATAAAATTAATCATTTTTGGTCTGTGTCTGATAAGAAACTGAATTTAAAATACAATTTAGAGATCATATAAAAGCAGCGAACATATTCTTAGTACTGTCATTTTGAATTATGGAAGTGGAGGAGTTCTTAAATATTTATTCCTCCGTCTTATTAGATGATCATAAGAAACTAATATTACATCTATATAAACACATTAAAAACTTTTCTGGAGTAAAAGAATTCACTTCAATTTATGGTACTCATTTTACCCTTTGTCCCTGGGCACATGATAATTCTACTTCTGGACCGGACACATGTGAATGTCACACAATAGAAAATTATAGAATCACTTTAGAAAATTTAATTAAATGGTACGAGAATAACGTCGAAGCTACAAGTTATGTCAGAAATTCATAGAGGCGCTAGAAAAAACTTTACACGAAGAAAATTTATTCAAAAGGGTTTAAATGATACTTGGCAAATTGATTTGGTTGAAATGATTCCATATGCAAAATTTAATGAGGCATATAAATATTTATTAACCGTTATTGATACATTTTCAAAATTTACGTATGCTGAACCGATTAAAAACAAAAGCGCTGATAATGTTTTAATCGCAATGAAAAATATTTTTAAGCCTGCTGGTAAAAAACCAAAAAATTTACAATCTGATCAAGGTACGGAATTTTTCAACAAAAAATTTCAAAATCTAATGAGGAAATATAAAATTCACCATTATCAAACATATTCAGAACTAAAAGCATCAATTGTAGAACGTTTCAATCGCACCCTAAAAAATATGATGTGGAAACAGTTCAGTTTACAAGGCACATATAAATGGTTACATATTCTGCCATCGCTAATAGAAAAATATAACTCAACATATCATCGTACAATTAAACTTCCACCTAAAAATGTTACAAAGAAAAATGAGAAATTATTATTAAAAACTGTCTACAATTAATTAAAAGTATTCCGAAAAGCAAAATACAAAGTTAGAGATTTTGTTCGTATAAGTAAATTTAAAGGTATATTTGCAAGATGTTATCAACCTAATTGGTCAACAGAAATTTATACAATAGCGAAAACAAAAAGAACTGATCCAATAACACACAATTTACTTGATTACACACAAAAACAAATAAAAGGCAGTTTTTATGAACCTGAACTTACATCTGTTAAATTTCCTAATGTTTACCTTGTAGAAAAAATAATAAGAAAAAAAGGAAATCAAGTTTTGGTTAGGTGGCTTGGCTTTGATAAAAATCATGATTCATGGATAAATAAAAAAGACATTATTTAATGAGTAATAATTTATTAACTTTTTAGTAAAAACTTGCTATGCTGTGATTTAATATTAACAAGTAAAGCAACAGTCAGTCGGTGCAACCGACTTAGAAATACCCTACACCTATTTGGTTCAAATTTAAGGACATATCCATAAGTCATTTTAACACCATAAAAGCTGTTATTAATTTGATCGTAAGACATAGCTAACCAAATCAACTTTATAATACTAAAAACATTTTCTAATTACACTATCTATTAAAAAATACTACAAATTCTTACTAATTTATCTATTTAAAAATATTAAATAACAAACAAACTTGAAATAAATGAAAATATATTTTTTCCAATTCAATTACATAATGAAAAAATTCTAATTATTAAATTTTGTGATAAAAAGATAATCAAAGCATAATATATTTAATAATCCAAATTTTTAAAAATTGAAATTATTTTAAATGGTTAGTTTATATACCTAATAGAAAAGCTTATAAACGCAAAATATGCAATAAATGTATTTCCAAAATACAATTACAAATTTAGACCTTTTCATATAATTCATTTAAATATAAAAATAAATTTTAAATAAATGCAGGAAGTACCTTTGAACATAGCTGAACCACTACAATTAAGTCTAGATTTCGGAGACACATAGGACATAAGAAATATATTCTTTGGCTTCGAAATTAAACTCGACCACAACCAATTCCCATGGTACTTTCATTACTAGTAACCTAGTGTTAAATTTCATCAAAATACCGGCATTATTTTTTGAGTTATGGTGTTTGTAAGATATATGTTTGTTAGTCATTGAACTTTTCAAGGGTTCCAGGACCCGAAATTATGGTACGATTTCGCCCATATGCAGTCCCGTCATACTTTCAATACTAGTTAACCCTTGTACACAATTGGAACGCTCTATCTTAATTTTAAGTTACTAGTTTTATTAATTTCGATGATAAGCTTTTACACATTGGGGGGTCTAAGAGAGGTTCCGAACCACCACTCCAATTGATCCCAAATTAGGGGGGCACGCAAGAAATAGTAAAGAACACCCTGGGCCAAATTTGAAGCTTCTACATTTGTTTCAAGTTACGATATTTATTAATTTCGAAAATATGCTTTAAGGTCCTCGGAACTGAGTGGCTTGTCCCGGACCCACTACTCCAATGGGACCCAAATTCACAAGACACTTAGGAAAGAGGAAGGGATACCCTGATACTAAATTTGGAGGTTCTCTCTTCATTGGTTTCGGAATTATGCTCGTTTGGCCTAAATTCGATCAAAAAGTTCTAGGTTCCGAACCCATGGTCCAATCCCGACCTTACGCAATTCCCGAAGTAGTTTCATTACTAGTAACTTACAGCACAAATTTGATGAAGATAGCGTCATTAGTTGTTGAGTTATCGTGATTTTTTATATTTGTTCGTTAGCCCTGAAACCGATTAAAAGGTCCAGAATCCGAACCCATGGGCCGATTTCGCCCATTTGCAATCCCCGCCGTACTTTCAGTCTTAGTAACCTACAGTTAAAATTTCATCAAGATAGCTCCATTATTTTTTGAGTTATCGTGCCTACGGACGGACGGACGGACGGACGGACGGACATGGTTATATCGACTCAGGCGGTCACGCTGATCACAAATATATATACTTTTCCATATCTAGCTCGCTTCCTTTAGGTGGTTACAAACACCATACCAAAGTTAATATACCCCTTTACCTATTCTATAGGTGTAGGGTATAAAAACAACTTTTTAAAACCAAGTTTTACATTTTTTTTTTTTTTTTTTTTTTTTAACTTAAACTTGATCACGTTTTTAATTTGTATTTCATGATCACGCCTTTATATTATTAGAAAAAATATAATTTCAAACGTTTATTTGTTTAATTTTTTTCAAAACTTTTGCAGTTAAATTAATAATCAAACAAAAAATTTCCATCGATTTTTTAAGCTTTTCAACTTTAAAATGGCAGTTGGAAGCTTAATTTTCAAACATAACGGACGAGCTTTATCAGCTTTGATTTTTTTAAATTTTTCACGTAAATATTAAATCAAGTTTAAATTTTGATGATATTAAGTATAAACCAAATTTAAAAAACTTTTCATATCTAATTAAGAATATTCAGCTCAATAGCTTAAGCTTATTTTTTTTTTAATTTATTAAACTTTTTTTTAATTTTCACGGAAATATTAAATCAAGCTTAAACTTTGATAATATTAACTCTGTATTTAAACCAAGCTTTAAAACTTTTCATATTTCATTAAGAACAATAAGCACAATATCTTAAGCTTATTATCAATTTTAAATTTAAACATAGATTTCGTAACCACCAAGCTTAATTTAAAATACTCAAAGATTCAAACTTGTTTAAACTTATTATTGTTTTAATATGAATTTTAAACATAACTGATATTCTAACCGCTATGCTTAATTTAAAATACTCAAAAGCACTAAACTCTTTACTTATCACAATTTTATTGCATAACTTTAGGAGAACTGACGAAAAAAGCTCCTCTTGCCGCTGAAACGGCATTAAAAAAGCTCTGAAAAAGCTCGTCCGCCGCTGAACCGGCATATACATATACTTATGAAATAAGTAGTTATGTAAATAAATTTACATGAAAGCAACCTAAATACGGGTAACGCGGTGTACTGTACCTCGAATTTTTCAATTTTAAAAATTGGTAATAGTATAAAAATATTGTTTTCGGTTTTTCTTTATTTTTTAATGTTTATTTTAAAATTGTACGTTGTATGTTTTGATTAAGGTTAAGAATTTTATAACTGGATTTTAGTATTTATAAAAAAAAACACTTTATTTATTTTTACAGTTATTTTATTTTGAAAATTCCACTAAACACTTATTATGATGTTACTATGTTAGGGCTTCGATAGCCAGACTGGAACTCTGACTTACAATAATTCTTAGCTTCTATTTATACTAAGATCTTATCAACTAATTTTGCATAAGTCAGCTTTTATTAATATAATTCTTAATTACTAACATGAATTCTTAATAAATATAATTATTCTTAATAATTGATTACATAACATTATTGGTTTAATATAGGCTTGTAAAATCATGTTCAATCAATTTAACTTGAAAGTGTTGCTGACTTAATATATATTAGTAATTTACTTATTAATATGTTAATGACCTTATGGGTGTAATGTAACTTTCGTTTATAGCGGAAATCATTTAGACATGAATATAAATGTTAATATTTCCGAGAATTGTTTATTAAAAACAATTATTGGAAATTATGCAAGTGCAATAAAAGGGTTATTTAAGTTCAAGGTTTTTATATTATATCTATATTATATTTATACTACTTATAACACCACCCCCCTTAGTCTGAGGCTCCGACGAAGGTATTATAAATTTTACGCGTTTATTTGAAATGTGATTGTAAACAGTAATCACTAGTAGCAAAGTTACAATTATTATTGTGCCCGAAAATAAGCTAATATTTAATAAGTTTCTTAAGTTATTTGTTTCCATGATTTCCTCTATATTTTGCCTATTATTAAAAATTTTTTCTAAGTGTAATTTCTTAAAAATTATTTCAGTATTATTTGTATTTTCTTTTACAGGTGTATAATAATTAGGTAATATGAGATGGTCTTTAATTTTTATTGCATTGTTTGTATATGTGATATTGTCAATTTCAATTTCACAGTTTTCAAATTTAATTAGTTTAGTACCTATTACCGTAATATTTAATTTGTTACAATTATGATTAATATTGGTTTCTTTAATATTTTTTGTAATAACTAATCCATTTCTTATTTCGTTTATAACGTTATCGGTAAAATCTTTCATATTACAATATACATTTTGTGATTTAAATATGCTTTTAATACATTCATTTCTTATTTCTATTAAATTATTCTTATAGTTATCTTTTACGTTACCCATGTATACATTATTATTTTCATCTACAATTATTTCTTTTGTTATATCAATATTTAGTGTTTTATAGACAATGAGTTGTAAAATATTTTTTATTTGAAAAGTTTGGTACTAATAGGATTAATACAATTTCATTGTTAAGACTGGCTAATGTTATTTTTATATTGGCGAGAGCTTCTATGCTTGGAATTTTATGTAATTCATCATCCGTTAATATATTTCTCGAAAGGATTCCTAATTTACTGGATAGTATTATTTGTTCTATTTCGTCGATGTGATTTCGTAAGAGGTCTATGTTATAGTTAATTTGGTAAATATATTCAAATCTGTATAGTTCGTGTTCTATTTTTTGGATAGTGTTTGCTTCTTTTTCAAGTGAATCTTTTATTATTAATTGTTGTGAGTTTATATTTTTAATTTGATTAATTAATTGATTGTTAATAATTATTTGGTTATTGGTTTCGATATACAAGTCATTTTGGTTATTTTTTAGTAATTCTAATTCTTTATAAATTTCGTCTGCGTCAGTACTGTCCGTTGTACCTGTTATAAATTTCAAACCTGTTCCTAAACCGCGACGTTTCCTATGGTAGGGAAGCAATTTATTTAATTTATTTTCTAATAATTTATAATTATAAATTGTAGTTTGAATAATTGAATTTGTTTTCTTTTTGTTATATAGCGCATTTAGATTGTCTAATATGTTGTCTTTTGCAATTTGATACTCGGTTAAGTTTATTATATGTAGTATTTTCGTATAGTTGTCTGTAATTTGTATATTCTCTAATTTTATATTAATGTACCCGTTATTATTAGTGAGGTCTTGAATTTCAATAGTCTGTATGTGTGTAGTGATTATGTAGGTGAGTAATATAATTGTTGGGATAAGCATTTTTTGTAATTATGAAAAGAAATATGCATGTAAGTATATATTATTTTTTTTGTGTTTTTAGTAATTTTAGATTTTAATTTGGGAAAAAAAAATTTTATTTAAATAGTCTACTATAATTTGATAAATTTAGCGTGTGTTTCGTAATTGTTTTGTTTAGAGTTTTTTTTTTTTTTTTTTTTTTTATATAGGGTATGGATTGGTTCGTATTAAGAATATTTTTGTGGTGTTGTTTCATTTGGCTCGTGCCTTTGGTTATATAGTTGCAAAGATTTATTTTTTAATTATTAAAGTTAGTTGATTAAAATTTGAGTTCTTAATAAAAATATAAATATATTTTTTTTTTTTTTTATTGTTGGAATTTTTTTCTTTTCTTTATATGGGTTTTGTAGTATTTTAAATTTCTTTTGTTATCAATAATGTGGTCGTCATCTAATTTTTTAGCACTAATTTTCCGATATTTTGAGTGGTTTTTTCCACCTCTGATTTCTTTAATGTAATTTTTTCCTTCTCTAATTTCAAAGTCTATCCTGTTTTCATTTAGTTTATCAATTGTTTTAAGTTTTTTATTGACGATTAAATTATGGATTTTTGGGTAATCTATTTCTGAAATTTTGCCATTAATAAAGTCGATTGGTCTTTCGTTAGTCGTACCATGAATTGTATTATTATAGATATGTATTATTTTTAAGATTTTCTCTTCGACCGTTCCTGAATTATTGATATTATCGTGCTTTAATAAGCGAATGTGTTCGTTAATTGTGTTGTGTAGTCTTTCTATGTCGGCGTTTGAACAATGGTTACTATTTGAAGTATAATGAATTTCTATGTTTTGTTCTCTAAGGAACTCTTGTCAGTTCGTTCCGAGTTCGTTGTCAACTATAATTTTTTTCATTTTACCGTGTGTACTTATATATTGTAAAAGTTTTGTTCTAAATTCTGTCCATGTTCGTCCTAGTATTTTATAGGCTTGAGCGTATTTGGAGAACTTGTCGATAGTTGTCATAAATAGATTTTTTTCTAATGTGTAAAATACGTCAATGTGTACAATTTCGTTAGGTTTTATTGGTGTTTCAGTGATTTTGAATGGTATTTTTGGTGGGTTTCTATCATATTTTTCTAACATACATATCTCGCAGTTATTTATATATTGAGTAATTCTTAATTTTAAATTTGGGTGATAGATGATATTTTTTAATTCTTTATAGACTACGTCAATTCCCCTGTGGTTATTATTTTTGTTTTCTTTTTCAATAAGTTCTACTAATTTATTTTCATTTTCTATATCTTGTAATTTTTTATAGCATCTTAATATTTTAAAATCTTTGTTATTTGAAAAATTGTTATTGTAAAATTCTTCGAAAATGTGATAAAATTCTTCCTCTATTAGGATTGCGTTTAACTGTCTTGGATTTAAGTGGTTCTTAAGTATAGTAATTGCAGTTTCTCTATCTAAATTTTTTAAGTATATTATTTTCCTTTTATTTTTAAATATTTTTATATTTTTTATCCTCATAGCTCCCGATAATGATTTTTCGATAATGGTTTGGTTTCTAAATATATTTATAGGCGACTCTGTGCTTTCAATGGTATTTAAATTAATTTCTAAATTGTGCGTTTCTGTGCGAGGTATTCTAGATAATGCATCGGCGTTTCCGTTCTTCACTCCCTTTTTATATTTAATTGTGTAGTCAAATTCCGATAGTCTTATTCTCCATCGAACTAATTTAGAATTTGGTTCCTTAATTGAAAATAACCAGGTTAGAGGTTTATAGTCGGTTTCGATTAGAAATTTTCTTCCGAATAAATATGGTCTGAAGTATTTTGTTGCCCACACGATTGCAAGCAGTTCTTTCTCTATTGTACTATAATTTATTTCGTGGTTGTTGAGTGTACGGCTTGCATAGCAAATAGGATGGTTATTTTGAGATAATATTGCTCCTAGCGCGAAGTTACTAGCGTCCGTTGTCAGGGTGAATTCTTTTGTAAAATCTGGATATATGAGTATTGGGTCAGAAGTGAGTACTTGTTTTAGGGTGTTGAAACTTTTTACATATTCGGGATCTAAAACGTTTATTTTGGTGTCTTTCTTTAAATATTTGGTCATTGGCTTTGCTATAGCCGAATAGTCTTTAATGAATTTTCTGTAATAGCCCGTAAGACCAAGAAATTGTTTTATTTCTTTCGGGGTCTTTGGTATTGGGAATTTAGTAACGCATTCTACCTTTTTTTTGTTTGGTTTTATACCTTCTTCACTAACTATATGTCCAAGAAATTCTGTTTCCTTTTTTAGAAATTCGGATTTGTCCGTTTGAATTTTGAGGTTTACTTCTCTGAGTCTTTGTAAAATTTTTGTTATAGAGTCTAAGTGTTCTTGTAGAGATGTTGAAAAAATTATTATATCATCAAGATACACTAGGCAAATTTTATTTATGTAATCTTTTAAAACATTGTTCATTAGTCTTTGGAAAGTTGCGGGTGCCGTTTTCAAACCGAAAGGCATTCGTAAAAACTCGTAGTGTCCATCTTCAACACTAAAAGCAGTTTTATGAATGTCGCTTTCTGCGATTTCAATCTGATGAAATCCTTTTGCTAAGTCCAAAGTGGTAAAGTAGTGACATTTACCAAGTTTGTCCAAAATTTCGTCGATGTTTGGAATTGGGAATTTATCGTCTACTGTAATCTCATTCAGTTTTCGATAATCAATTACCAATCTCCATTTTTGATTTCCACTGGCATCTACCTTCTTGGGTACTATCCAGACTGGAGCAGAATAAGGTGAGTTGCTATGACGAATAATTCCATTGTCTAGCATCTCTTGTATTTGTTTTTTCTATTATATGTACTTATATGGATATCTATAATTTTTGGCTTGAATTGGGATATTATTAGTTGTTCTGATTTGATGTTTAATAGCGTTTGTAAAACTTAAATCGCAATCTTCTTGGTAAAATACATCTTTGTATTTTTTTAATACATTTAATAAATTATTCTTTTCTTCTGAATTTAAATGTTGGATACGTACTTTATCTATAATGGGCTTATAATTGATTTTTTGCTCAATGTTATAATTCTGTTTATCTATTTTTATTTGATTTATTACTTGTTTAGAGTTAAATATATTAGGTGTTAATTTTAGTTTACTTTTTGATGAAGAGTTATTTATAATTTTGTTATCTGAAGACTTCTGCTCTTCAGGATAAGTTGAAGTATTTTCATGATCTCTATTAGATAAGTGTAATTGGATTTGTTTTCCCTTAGTTATAAGAATATTATTTTTTAAATCGATTATGGCTTCTAAAGGTACTAAAATATCGTTTCCGATTAATCCGTCGTAGTTTTCATGGAAATGATAGACAAACATTTCTATTTCCGTTTTAGTTTCGCCAAATTCTTCGAAAAGTGGGAATTTAGCTTTTTGTTTTATATTAGCAACATTTGTAACTGTTTTTAATTGCACGTCTTCTTTTAACGTTTCTATTAATCTAGGATGACATATATTAGGGTTTATTATGGTGTGAGTTGCTCCTGAATCTATTAAAAATTTTAAAGGTCGTGAATGGGTTTTGATTAAGATATAGGGTAATGAAAGTTCGAGGCTTCTGATGGAAAATTTTCAATTTGATTTTTACTATTTGTATTTATGTCAACATCCATTGGTTCTGGGTGTTGAGGGTTTCTAGAATTGTTATAATAATTATTATGATTGTCGTTGTTATTAAAGTTGTATGGGTTAGGTTGGTAGTAGTTATTATTTTGGTAATGACGTTGATTAGGGTTGCCTTGTAATTTATAAAAGTTTTGATTTGGGTTACTCTGTGGTATATTTTGGTTAAAATTTTGGTTAGCACGTTTATAATTGCTACTATAATTGTGATTACGATTATAATTATTATTGGGATTACCACGATTGGTATTTATGTTATTACGACTAAAATTGTTATTAGGGTTACTACGATTATTATTTATGTTTTTACGATTAAAATTGTTATTAAGGTTTCCACGGTAGTTATTTTTGTTACAATTAAAATTTTTGTTAGGGTTACCACGGTTGTTATTTATGTTGTTACGATTATTGAAATTTAAAGAGGCATGGCCACTTGTAAAAAGGATATCTATTGCGTTTTCTAAAGTATCGGGGTTCCGACAGGCTAAGATGGTTTTCATAGGATCAGGTATTTTAGATTTAAATATGTTTAAAGCGGTTCGCATGTTATTTCGCGCGCATTCGTTTGCAGCGGCTCCTTGGCCTAGTACAATTATTGTTTTATTGTTTAAGGATCTAAGTTTATTTTTAATTTCGTTGTAAAATTCTATACTACTATTTTTAAATGTTATAGCTCTAAGTTCGTCGAATAATTCATCCATGCTTTTCTTTCTCCAAAATTGTTTTGTAATATTGTTTTCATGTCAGGCCATGAAGTGGCTTGACAATTGATTTCTATTATTTCCCTAGCTCTACCTAATAGTTTACTTTTAATAATATCTGAAAAAATGGTTTGTGCTAATGCGTCGTAAGTTGTTAACATTGGATGTATTCTATCTACTAAATTGACAAAAGTCTGTAAGTCCCTACTGTCACCATTAAATGTAGGTAATCTATCTAAATATTTTAACGGATCAAAAGTTAAATTGTTGACGCGATTGTTATTATTAGCCATTTTTAACAAAGAATTTGCTTACAAATGTATTAAGAAAAGTCTACTTAAAAAAATCTTTCCTTAGAATTAATTAAACTTACGTTTGATAGTGGTATTTTTGATGTTTCTATTACTGTTGTTGTGTTGACGTTGACGTTGGTGTTGTTATTTTAGTTGTTTTTATGTTGACGTTGGTGTTGTTATTTTCGTTGTTTTTACGTTTGATAGTGGTATTGTTGATGTTGCTATTACTGTTGTTGTGTTGACGTTGACGTTGGTGTTGTTATTTTAGTTGTTTTTATGTTGACGTTGGTGTTGTTATTGTTGTTAATTATTAAACAGCGCACTGGGCCCCTGTTTAATTTTAGTATTTAGAAAAAAAACCTTATTTTCTTCTTTGTATACAATTTGTTGAGTGGTTGGCCTAACAATTTTTTTTATTTGCGGCCTGTGTCTCCTCTTCAATTGTACTGTTTTATTAAGTTGTTGGCCTAACAATTTTTATATTTGCGGCCTGGAAACTTATTTTTAATTGTATCAACTGTTTTTTTGATACTTTTATGGTGTAAGATGAAGGTCCACTTTTTATACCTTTAGGTATCAGTAGTTCAACTAGCACCTTTTTTATATATTACTGTGCCTTAAGCAGACTCACTCAAGGATAACGAAGAAAAAAGTCTTGTTCCACAGTATATATTGTTTTTAGTTCAAAACTTACAAACTTCTGCTTCGTAAGTTAGACGTTTAATAGTACAGCTCCTTAGCTGAGACTATGTAATGCAGAGATACACTATTAAGTATTAATATGCAAGTGATTTGATACCGTTTACCCAGACTCAAGTAAACTTTTATGCAATTGGTGTCTTGTGCAGTATCAAATGTTATTCACTTAGTGTATCCTACCGACTGTGCCAATTTTATAACTTGATTTTAGTATTTATAAAAAAAAACACTTTATTTATTTTTACAGTTATTTTATTTTGAAAATTCCACTAAACACTTATTATGATGTTACTATGTTAGGGCTTCGATAGCCAGACTGGAACTCTGACTTACAATAATTCTTAGCTTCTATTTATACTAAGATCTTATCAACTAATTTTGCATAAGTCAGCTTTTATTAATATAATTCTTAATTACTAACATGAATTCTTAATAAATATAATTATTCTTAATAATTGATTACATAACATTATTGGTTTAATATAGGCTTGTAAAATCATGTTCAATCAATTTAACTTGAAAGTGTTGCTGACTTAATATATATTAGTAATTTACTTATTAATATGTTAATGACCTTATGGGTGTAATGTAACTTTCGTTTATAGCGGAAATCATTTAGACATGAATATAAATGTTATTATTTCCGAGAATTGTTTATTAAAAACAATTATTGGAATTTATGCAAGTGAATTAAAAAGGGTTATTTAAGTTCAAGGTTTTTAAATTATATCTATATCATAATATTTAATCGGCTAATTTTTTCCCATACAAATATAAACATCCTTTTTTAGAGCAAACTATTTGACCAATTTTAATGAAACAAAAACCAAAATTAAGGTTTTTATACCCTACACCTATAGAATAGGTAAAGGGGTATATTAACTTTGGTATGGTGTTTGTAACCACCTAAAGGAAGCGAGCTAGATATGGAAAAGTATATATATTTGTGATCAGCGTGACCGCCTTAGTCGATATAGCCATGTCCGTCCGTCCGTCCGTAGGCACGATAACTCAAAAAATAATGGAGCTATCTTGATGAAATTTTAACTGTAGGTTACTAGGACTGAAAGTACGGCGGGGATTGCATATGGGCGAAATCGGCCCATGGGTTCGGATTCTGGACCTTTTAATCGGTTTCAGGGCTAACGAACAAATATAAAAAATCACGATAACTCAACAACTAATGACGCTATCTTCATCAAATTTGTGCTGTAGGTTACTAGTAATAAAACTACTTCGGGGATTGCGTAAGGTCGGGATTGGACCATGGGTTCGAAACCTAGAACTTTTTGATCGAATTTATCCCAAACGAGCATAATTCCGAAACCAATGAAGATAGAACCTCCAAATTTAGTATCAGGGTGTCCCTTCCTATTTCCTAAGTGTCTTGTGAATTTGGGTCCCATTGGAGTAGTGGGTCGGGGACCAGCCACACATTTCCGAAGACCTTAAAGCATATCTTTAAAATTAATAATGATAACAACTTGAAAAAATGTAGAAGCTTCCAATTTGCCACAAGGGTGTTCTTTACTATCTCTTGCGTGTTCCCCTAATTTTGCATCAATTGGAGAGGTGGTTCAGTACCCCTCTCAGACCTCCCAAGTTTTAAAAGCTTATAATCGAAATTACTAAAAATAGTTACTTAAAATTAGGATAGACCGTTCAAATTGTGTACAAGGGTTAACTAGTACTATAAGTACAGCGCGGACTATATAAGGGCGAAATCAGCCCAACGGTTCGGATTCCGGACCTTTTAATCGATGTCAGGACTAAGGAACATATATAAAAAATCACGATAACTCAACAACTAATGAGGCTATCTTCATCAAATTTGTGCTGTAGGTTATTGGCAGCGAAACTACGGCGGTGATTACGTACGGTGAGGATTGGACAATGGGTTCGGAATTTAGAACTTTTTGATCGAATTTAGGCCAAAGGAGCATAATTCCGAAACCAATGAAGATAGAACCTCCAAATTTGGTATCAGGGTGTCCCTTCCTATTTCGTAAGTGTCTTTGAAATTTGGGCCCCATTGGAGTAGTGGATCGGGGACCAGCCACTCAGTTCTTAGGCCCTTAAAGCATATTTTCGAAATTAATAAAGATAGTAACTTGAAACAAATGTAGAAGCTTCCAATTTACCACAAGGGTGTTCTTTACTATTTCTTGCGTGCCCCCCTAATTTGGGATCAATTGGAGTGGTGGTTCGGAACCTCTCTTAGACCCCCCAATGTGTAAAAGCTTATCATCGAAATTAATAAAACTAGTAACTTAAAATTAAGATAGAGCGTTCCAATTGTGTACAAGGGTTAACTAGTATTGAAAGTATGACGGGACTGCATATGGGCGAAATCGTACCATAATTTCGGGTCCTGGAACCCTTGAAAAGTTCAATGACTAACAAACATATATCTTACAAACACCATAACTCAAAAAATAATGCCGGTATTTTGATGAAATTTAACAGTAGGTTACTAGTAATGAAAGTACCATGGGAATTGGTTGTGGTCGAGTTTAATTTCGAAGCCAAAGAATATATTTCCTATGTCCTATGTGTCTCCGAAATCTAGACTTAATTGTAGTGGTTCAGCTATGTTCAAAAGTACTTGCTGCATTTATGTAAAATTTATTTTTATATTTAAATGAATTATATGAGAAGGTCTAAAATTGTAATTGTATTTTAGAAATACATTTATTGCATATTTTGCGTTTATAAGCTTTTCTATTAGGTATATAAACTAACCATTTAAAATAATTGCAATTTTTAAAAATTTGGATTATTAAATATATTATGCTTTGATTATCTTTTTATCACAAAATTTAATAATTAGAATTTTTTCATTTTGTATTTGAATTGGAATAAATATATTTTCATTTATTTCAAGTTTGTTTGTTTTTTAATATTTTTAAATAGATAAATTAGTAAGAATTTGTAGTATTTTTTAATAGATAGGGTAATTAGAAAATGTTTTTAGTATTATACAGTTAATTTGGTTAGCTATGTCTTACGATCAAATTAATAACAGCTTCTATGGTGTTAAAATGACTTATGGATATGTCCTTAAATTTGAACCAAATAGGTGTAGGGTATTTCTAAGTCGGTTGCACCGACTGACTGTTTCTTTACTTGTTTTTGTTTTCATAGGACAATGATATTTTTTTTTTAGAATATTGCGTTTTTTCAGGTGAAAATCCGTCTTTAATTTAACGTAAATTTGAATTTAACGGTCACGCTTTTAAAAGTTGAGGCTTATGACTCTAATATTATGCGCCGACTTTCTGTGTAAAAGTAATTCATTTTCGGTTTTAACTCGCAGCTAAATCTAAATCAAATATTATATGCGCCGACTTATGTATATCTTTCTTTTTTTTGTTATGTTCAAATATTCAATGAACAAGGAGAATTAAATTTTTTTAAAATTTTTTTTTTGTTTTTGTTTTTTCTTTATCTTAAAAAGTGAACGAAAAAAATTAGTTCAAAATGAAAGCAATACATTTGGTTTATACAGTAGTTTTCATTTATAACGAACTCGGTTCAATTTTAATTATAATAAACTTTACACTTTTTGCCAAGAATTAAATTTTACCTAAAAATGTAAGTTGTTTATTACATTTATATTTCTTTTATTTGAACTTATTATATCTAATAATATTGCTTGGTGATTATTTTAGTATTTTTATATGTATTTTTGAATATAATAAAAAATCATAATAACGCATCAAAAATACAAAATAAATTTCATTACAAGAAAAAGCATATATACATCTATAAACATAGAGGTGAGGCTGACACATCAAATAAAAATCTAGCAAATGAGTTCAAAGTGCCCATTCTAGAATTAGCACAATCTACAATGTTCAATTCTTATACTAATTTTTCAAAATTCACAGCATTCTTTTAAAACGACATTTTTTTTTTACGACGAATATTTTCTGTCTCTTCATGATCGTTATAAGCGAGCTTTACTGTATTTTTTTTTGCTATATGTTTGCAGAAACAAAAAAATTACATTTCTTAGGAAAAATTATGTGTTCTTTAGGAATCAACCAGAATAAATGCATACGGCGTGCAGTTTCTGTCAAAAAATTTTGAAATAAGTAGGTATGTTATGTACTGTACTTCGGAATTTAAAATTTTAAAATTTGACAAAGCGTATAAAAATATTGTAATTGTTTTTTCTGATGTTGCTACGATTAAGTTTTCAAAATAAAATATTTTAAAATAATATTTTTTTTTTTAAAAAACATACATTCCAAATAATTGAAAATACCTATAATATGTTCGCAAAAAAAAACTAAAAAATAATCTTCAACTGAAATAAAAGTTGACGTATAATTTCTGTCAAAAAATTTACAAATAAATAGGTACATGAATTTACATGAGAGCTGTTCGAAATGAAAATAATACATTTGGTTTATACAGTAGTTTTCATTTATAACGAACTCGGTTCAATTTTAATTATATTAAACTTTACACTTTTTGATAAAGAATTAAATTTTACCTAAAAATGTAAGTTTTTTATTACATTGATATTTCTTTTATTTAAACTTATTATATCTAATAATGTTGCTTGGCGATTAATTAAGTGTTTTTTATTTAGTTTTGAATATAAAAACAATCATAATAACGCATCACAAATACAAAAAAAATATCAATAGAAGAAAAAGCACTATACATAGGCTTTAGGCTGACACATCAAATAAAATGTTAGCAAATGAGTTCGAAGTGTCCATTCTAGAATCAGCACATTCTACAATGTTCAAGTCTTATACTAATTTTTCAAAATTCACAGCATTCTTTTAAAACGACATTCGTTTATTACGACGAATATTTTCAGTCCCATAATGGTCGTTATAACCGAAAAGTAATGTATTTTGTTTTTGTTTGCAATTTATTATAATAAAAATTTTTTTGTAAGTCGTAAATTGTGGTTGCTTTTTGTTAAGGTTTTTGTAAAATTAAAAACCGAATTCTGAAATATGCAGAAACTGAAAAAAAAAAAATAATATTTCTTAAGAGAAATGATTTGTTTCTTATGGATTAGCCAAAATCAGCATGTACGGCATTCAGTTTCTGTAAAAAAATTTTGAAATAATTAGTTACGAAAAAAAATTTACATGTAAGCATACGCGACGTTTTAAATTTTAAAATTTTAAAATTGACAACGTGTATAAAAATACATATTGTAATTGTTTTTTCTTATGCTGCTGCGATTAAATTTTAAAAATAAAATATTTTAAAATAACATTTTTTTTTAAATAATTTAGTTTAAAACATACAAATATTCAAATAAATTAAAAATACTTACGGTAAATATGTTTGCAAAACTAAAAAAATTATCTTTCTCAAAAAAAGTTATTTGTTCCTTAGGTCCCAACCTAAATAAAAGCGTACAGCGTATAATTTCTGTCAAAAAATTGAGAAATAAATAGGTTCATAAATTTACATTAGAGCAGCGAAAATACGCGTAACGCAATGTACTGTATCTCGGACTTTTAAAATTTACAAATATTGACAAAATGTATAAAAATATTATTATTGGTTTTTCTTATATTTCTAATATTATGTTTTAAAAAATAATATTTTTTTACAATAATTTTTATTAAAAAATATATTATATTCAAAATACCTATAATATGAAATTAAAAATATTTTTTGTAGGTACTAAATTAAAACATTCAAATAAATATTTTTGATAAAATAAATATTGTACGCGTGTATCGATTTACCGATAATGGGTATGTAGACAGACGTATTGACGTACTGCCGTATAAAAATTGTTCGTCGTATGTTTTAGATTTCATTCTAATAATTGAAAAGTTTATTTCACACTTTCAACATCGAATAATGTTTTTTTATAATAAAAAAACTATTAGTTTTACTTTGACAAAACGAACGAATTTTATATATCAAAATTGTACATGAAGATAGATAGGCGTAGTTTGTAAATGGAACGCTAATTTTTGTTTCAGAAGTACATAATTGTCAGATTATCATCATATATATATTTGACATTTTAAAACCACCTGTCATTTGAGAAGTTAATTATATTTAATAGTATTTAAATATTAATAAAGTGAAAAAATTAAGCTTAATTGCTGATATAAATATAAAGAATATTTTTTAAGATGGAAGGGGGTAAGTGCTTATTGGTTATCAAATAAAAAATATGATTTGACATAACCTATTCAAGAGAATTTTAATTAAAGCCATCTGCCAAAAATTATTTATCTACTCTGTCTGTCATATACTCTTTTACAAGGGCTGAAGTAGCTGGCAATAGTTGAGAGTAGAAAAGAGTTTACTCCTCTTAAAGGAATAAAAGCAATAATATTTATTTGTTTTAAGAAACTTATGAGCTATGGCTCACGACCATGTATAGAAATATATTTTTGTCAATAAAAAACTTAAAAAATATTAAATAAATAAACTAGACAAAAAGGTACAAAGTGAACTAAGCAATTCGGAATCATTTTTCGCATGTTTTCAGATTTTTAAATAGGCATACATTTGTAGTGAAAATTTACCTATGTAGCTATTAAATTTAAAAATGAAAAAAGGGTAGGAAATATTTATTCTTTGATTTATTGAAAAACTTTTTTTTTTGCTATAAATCTTAAGATTGAAATTTAAAAAAAGACTTTGGTCAACTTGACTATTATTTGTACTTCTGGCAGCTTCAATATAATATAATATATAGCTATAGAAATAAAACTCAAAAATCGGTACTTAACAACGTTTTAATAATTAAGAAAAATTATAAATTTTTTTTAAGCTAATTTCAAGCGCAAGAATTGTTGACAACACTGTTGGCATAATTTTTATTATGTATAGTCTAATATAATTTACACAAAACGAATTTTATATGTTAACTTAAAAGCCAAAATAGCTCGAATTTCGAGCACAGGGCTATACTAGTTATATTTATACTACTTATAACAGTTAAGCTCAAATAATTAAAAATTTTTATTTTACATTTTAAACATCGAATAATGTTTTTTCATGATAAAAAACTTTTTTTAGTTTTACTTTGACATAACGAACGAATTTTATATAAGGCGTTTGTTTTAGCACATTTTCAAAAAATTTTGTAAAAGTGTGCCTATATGGCTTCACTCTGTCCGTCCGTCCGTCCGTCCGTCCGTATGTTTACAAAAACTTTTACACCTTTTGAAATAGAGAAAATAAATTTTAACCATGGGTAGTTTTTGCAAAAAAAATAATTTCGTAGAAGAATTTTTTTCTGTCGCTCCACCTGTTACGGGGCTACAGCCCCCCAAAGTTGGAAAAAGCCCTATTTTTTAATCATTATAACAAGAGTTTTGTTAAGTGTATTTTCAATCTGAAAACGGCAAAAGATAGCTGGTTTTATAAGCTTCACAAAAATATAAGGCTAAAATGTATAGGGTTACCATACGGTACTAAAATTTACCATTAAGCCAAACTCAACTTTTGCAAAATTTTTGGCCCCATATATCTTCTAAACGGTTCAACCTAGGCTCTTGATAATTTGTTAGATGTTAGGTCCTCCAAAATTAATAGAAGTCGGTTAACAAAATTTTTTTGTCACGCCCCCTGTTTAGGAGCTATAAGGGCTCGAAAATTGAAATTTAGCTATTTTCAACCACCTGTAACTTTAACACCTGTTCAAATTTTTTTTTACAAATATGCAAAATTTACAGCTGCAGCATTATATTTCAACATACGTTAGAGGTTTTTCTTAAATTTGAAAGGGTCTCTTTAAATTGAAGAAATTGTTTCTTAGTCTTAACCATTTTTGGTTAGATAATAATATTCTAGGTAAAATTCCAAATTTTGTTGGAGTTCCAAATTGATTTCCTAGAACCGGAAAAAAATGGAAGGGTGAACACAGGAGGGGGGTGAGCAGATCCATCATAAGTTTGCTAAGCAAAAATTTGGGAACCTTCCCCATTGAAGGGCTACTAGGTCTTCAAAATTAAAACTTTTATGTTCTTATAAAACAGTAACTTATTCACCAGTGTAAGTTTTTCCAAAATTAAACGTTAACATTGAAGCTCCAACATTATATTTTGCACTTATTAACAGGTTTTCTTGAATGCATTGGGGTTGTATTCTAAGTATTTCACTATTAGTCATATAATTAATTATTAATGAAATAACAAAATTATAATATTATCATAATATATATTTTTATAAAAATAAATGATAAAATACTCAGTAAGAAACCGTATATAATTTTGAAAATGTGCTTTTTAAAAACCCTTGGTTTTTTTCCCTCACTTGTTTTTTTATTAATACACAAAATTTAAAGGTTCAACATTATATTTTAACATATGTTAAAGGTTTTTCTTAAATTTAAAAGGGGTTCCTTAAATTGAAGAAAGTGTCTCTCAGTTTTACCATTTTTGCTTAGATAATAAAATTCTAAGTAAAATTCCAAATTTTTGTTTAATTCACAATTTAATTCCAAGAACCTAAAAAATTAGAGGCTGACGGGGGAGGGGGGGGGGGGTGGAGTTGAAGTTAGATTCTAGAAATTTGGCAACCTTCCCCATTGAAGGGCTATAACAACTTTTAAATAAAAAATTTACTGTTAGCAGTATTTATAAGTCAGTAGTAACTATTTCCAAGTAAATATTTCCAAAGTTAAACTCAGTATGTAATACAATATAATTTTGAAAATGTGCTTTTTTGAAAACCATTGGTTTTTTTTCATCACTTTTTTTTAAATCAGAGCAGGGATCTGAGCACGCTCTAAACATAGGGTTGCCACATGTTGAGAAGCTCAAAGTAGGACAAATCGATAATTACACAAAAATGGTTGGTTTAATAATGGAGGAATGGAGCGGCCACACCACGTACATAGACCATAAGGTCCGTTATACCCTAAAAAGTAATAAATACAACAAATTCAGTATAGTAGTAAATTATAGATTTTTGTGTGATTTATATAGCATATATATAAGTTATATTATAATTAACAATATATACATAGTGTTTATTTATTATGTCTGAAAACTTATATTTTTGATCATTCTTTGCGCATTTTAATATTTCTATATCATTTTGTATAGTTTCAAGAAATTGATATCGGCATATGATTTTTAT
>CAUJBZ010000147.1:0-14399 GCA_963082915.1 Dolichopus griseipennis
TAACTATGAATTTATGAATGAAAAAATCATTGTTTATACTAGTATGACTATTTGTCAAAAGGGTATACTAAATTTGCAATTACGTTTATGACGCAGAGAAGTAGGGGGGTAGATATAGACTCAAGTGTATGGATCGGATCAGAATTGAAAAATAAATCGATTTGGCTTTGTATGTCCGTACGTCTGTCCATCCGTAATCATGATAACTCAAAATTAAAGGAACTAGGATTCTGGAACTTTCAACAAATCGGATTTAAAAAAAAACCTTCATCGCCATTGAAATTCAGCCAGTTTGCACAACGGGCTCGGGTAGCTGCCATATAACTTCTTGTTTTATATGAACATTACTCTGTACTTATTAAAGCTGGGTATCTGAAATTTTGCCAAAAGTAGTTAAGTGTAATGACCAAAGTTACTGGAAAAGTTGGTTGGTCTACTGCAGAGGGTTCGAGTAAGTGCCATACAACTTTTTTTATATGAACATTACACTACACCTAATAAAGCTGTGTGTTTGAAATTTTGCCAAAAGTAATTAATCGGATGATATTATAATGTTTATACTACGGTCATACGGGTATCCCAGAGTTGACACAATCTACTCTACTACCCACTTCCTCGTTTTTTTTCTTATTCGATTTTTTTCTTTTTTTAGTGTCATAGTATTCATATTCTTGAATCATGTTACATGTACTATGTAGAGTGAAAAATTTTTGAGAGAATAAAAATAAAGGGTATACTATAAAATAGAAATAGTTACCAATACATTTAAATTCGTGCAAACGATTTTGAGTGAATTTAAAAAATATGCGAAAAAAGTTTCATACAAATTTTTAACATGAAAATGTTTATCTATATATAATTCTTAATCAATGATAGTACTTAAGAAATCTGCATTAATAAGCATTTAAATGCTATACTTATTTTTGTTTTATCTTATTTGGCTCCAATTTTATCGAAATAAAACTAAATTATGGTCGAAAAACAGTTAAGGCCCCATAACTTCTAAACTAATGAAAATAGACTTTATTTAATTTAATGTTTTTTAAAAAACTTCAAAAAGCACAAAAACACACAAATTTTTTGAATATAATATTTTCTAATTTGTTTTCATTTACTTTTAACTTTGAAATCTTACTTTAATCGTACTTAAATGTTTCTTTTATATTTCACTTTCAAAATGAAATGAATCGCGGAGAAACTAGTAAATACATACAAACGGTACACGTACCAAATTTTGAAATTTGTCTGAAAATTTTTTCTCTACTGCCATTCTAGTACTAGTAATTCTATGGTTAGAATCGAACGAAATTTCCAAAACTTAAAAAATTGAAAGGTCTTCAATTTTTTAAGTTCAGTTCTGTCATCTCAAACATGTTACTGTCAAAATCTCAAAACATTTATTGTCAAATCTCAAATTTCCCAATGTCAATAAATTAAATTGGGAATAGTTTGTATTTTGATCTGACGTTTATGTTTTTTTTTCTTTTGGCGCATTCAATATTTTAATATATTAACCAAATTTGTTAATACAATTAATGATGTGCTGACTCTATTTATTTGATTATCTTAATCAATAATAGAAAATGATTATATAAATCAAAACATTACATATAAGTTAAATTAATAAATTATTTATTTAAAGGTCAAAAAATTACATACATATAAGTTATACTAAAAAAATTATTCAGGATCAAAAAATTACATACATATAAGTTAAATTAATAAATTATTTATATTTAAAAGATTAAAATTTTACTTAAATAAAAGTTATATTAAAAAAATTATTCAAGATCAAAAAATTACTTGTGTTTGTTCTGGTTCGTCCATTTCCTCTTCTATGAGGCAAAGTAGGGCGCTAGCTAAACCAAGACGAACATTTTTATTTTTTCTATTCATTATATTAATTTATACTTATCCTTAAATTTAATAATGCTTTATTATTCCAATTTATATTTAATCCAATCCAATATTATATTTGATTTATATTTAATAATAATCTTTTAAAATAGAAGTTCAACAATCTATTGTCTTTACAAATGACAAATTTTTAACCGCCAAATTGTATTACTACTTTAGTTCAAATAGCCTACTTGCAATTTTATAAACTGTTTTATTATTTTCATTTAATTTTTAAACGCTTCAACTTTTTATAATTTATTTATGAACGGATCTATATAAAATTTGACAGATGCATCAACTTTTTAAGTTTTCACATTATTCTGTCTAACCACTCAAACATAATAAAAACTTTTGCAAAACTTAAATTATATATTGCAAAAGTTTTTGTGATACATAAAACATTGAAGTCTAAGAGTGACAGCGGCCTAAGAGTGTGGTGAATACATTTTAAAGACAATTGTTATTCCCCAGGTTTCGATAAATTAAACGGAGATGTATTTCCAACATTAATGGTTCCAGGTGAGTTTGTACCTATAACTGTAGGTATATTTATGGTTTCAATTATATTTGAAACAATATTATATTTAATATTGTATTTAATATAGTATATTTTATACTATATTAAATTCTAATTACAGAATATCTCGAAGATTTAGACATTGAAATTTTTGAAAATATGGAAGATTCATATAATTTTGGACCTACAATTGTACCTACAACTTACAATGTACCTACAAATAACGGTTTTGAAAAACAAATAAATATATTAGAATCGCATATGAGACGTATGATTAAATTAAAACAAGGGAGTCAAAATAAAATTTCTAAATTGACAAACTTATTAAAAAAAAAAAGCTTCGGTGCTGAATAAAAAAAATTATCACCAACCGTAATAAATTTTATTAGCATCAAAATAAGAAATGCTAACAAGAAATCCAATATCGATGATAAAATTTTCAGTTTGACTTTAATGAAGCAAAGTCCAAAATATCTTTTTATTCGAAAATTTTTTAATTTACCATCAAGAAGTACATTAAGTAAAATGCTACGAAAAGTCAACGTTGGAACTGTTTTTGATAGCAAATTATTTAAAATTCTTCAAAAAAAGCTGACAGCATGAAACCAATTAATAGATTATGTAATTTAATTTTTGATGAAGTCAGTCTTTCAGCTCACTTAAACTTCGATAATGCTAAGGACAGGATAATAGGTTTCGAAGACTTTGGACTAAAGGAAACAATGTCGAAATTTGCGGATCATGCAATTGTTTTTATATTACGTGGCGTGGTAAAAAAATGGATTAGGCGGAATTTTATTATCTTGTACAATCTTCATGTACAGCTAGTAAAATCGCCTCAGCAATATCAGTTATAGTGAATACGGCAAACGAAAATGGTTTCAAAATAGTGTTCACGTTGTGCGATGGAGGATCAACTAAAATTGCGGCACTTAAAAAACTGAAATTAAATTGAAAATTACAAGCTGTCAAAACAGGAAAAGAATTCAAAAGTTGTGGGTTTGATATAAATTGATCAATTATTAATCCTATAATAGACCCCCCACATTTAATAAAGCTGATGCGAAATCATTTGTTAGAAAAAGATTTGATTTATCAAGAAAACAATTTAATAAAAACAGCTAAGTGGGAACACATTGACAAATTATTTGAAATTGATTCAGGAATTTCCGGTGTTAGACAAAGCTAACTGAAAAGTACATTTTGCAACATAAAATGAAAAAAATGAAAGTTTCCCATTTAAGTGCAACAGTTGGAAATATTATGTATTTTACGGTTCACCTCAGTAAGCTCATTTTATGAATCTTATATAATTTTTATATACAAATAAAAATAATATGTTTTTTTGAGATTTTATATAATTATTATAAAACAAATCATATTTTTTGAGAATACAAATGAAAAAACTAAATACAACTATTTATTACCCTTACAGCCAAAAACTGTACCAATAGTAACGATCACTTAGAAAAAAGCGCAGACGAAAACCAACATGCATACGATTCCTTGATTGCTTATTCGATTCAATGAACGGAAATACCTCGCGAACACCGAGAGGTAAAGAACTCCGTTGACAATTTGGAATAGCACAGGAAAAATTCTGGAATTATGAAGAAAAGCCGATTCTAAAATCCCCCTTGTATCAAAAATTTTTTAAGCAATATTGAAAATTTTAACGAAATTGTAATTTGTCTTAAAAAAAATGGCGTCAAATTTATATACTTACGGAACTTTATTCAAGATTCCTTAGAAAAATTTTTTGGAAGTATTAGGTCACTTAACTACAGAAACATTAACCAATTTATAGCTAATTTTATACATTATGATAAATAAAAAATGATTAAACAAAATTGCTAGTAATAATATTAAATATAATATAAATGATGAACAAAATAAATTCAGTTCATTCTTTCGATGCAAATTGCTTAGTTGATGATAATAGTGCTCTATTGGACAATTTGAAAGAGTTCATAAAAATTAAATCAACCGGAAAGACGACGAACAACATTATGATGAACACACCGAATGCACCTAAACATCCGTTGCAAAAAAAAATTGAAAAACTTACCTGCAGTTACGTAGCTGGATTTTTAATTAGAAAATTTAAAACAAAAAAATGTGAAAGCTGTAGGAAATCCATTTTTAGTGAACCTAATGACGAAATTCATAAACTAATAATAGTTTGTGAATATGTAAATAATGTTGTAACATATCCAAATTTACAATTTATTAATAATTTTATATTAATTAATAGATATTTTGTAAATAATTTTTCAATTGACATTTTATTAAACATCTATTTACATAACATTAAAATGACATTTTATTAAATTTAAAAGAATATATTATACCTAAATTACATTTTAATAATATTTGTATGGAACACGGAAACGCAATAATAGATATATTTGTTAACTATTTTTTAAAATTATTGCTTAAATATCAACAGAAGATTATGTGGAACTTTATCCAATATAAATAATTGTTTTGATGAAATGCAAAAAAATGCTGTAAAATATCATACAAAAAATTTTGCAAGGAAAAAAAAAGTTAATAAAAGTAAAAGATTTGAACTAGATTAAGTTGTTTAATTTATTTTAGTATTTTTTTAAATTTGAATTTAATAAAAATTTTTTTTCAGTATTTAAATTTGAATTTAACCCCCTAACTGTGCAAATTATTTTTAGTTCATATTACAATATCTGCAAGAATGGCGCTATAGTAGCTAAAACAAATATGGCCATCTATTATACGAAGTATAATATTATCTATGTTGACAGTGAAATATAAAAGAAACTTTTAAGTACATACTCTAATCAAAGATAATGAATACAACTAGATGTGCACAGTCCATATAAAACAAAAACCTTAAAATTCAAGCTCTTTAAAATAAAAAGAAAGAAATAAAAAAAAAGCTTAAAGCTTTATACTCTCTTCATTATTAAATTAGAGAACGAAAAAAAAAAAAAAAAAAAAAACAAAAACAAAATAAAAGTTGACTTTATTTTTTAATAAAAATTTTGAAAAATGAATAAATACGATTTATGAAATTATAATATATCGATGGCTCCAAATTATAACGATGTAAATCAAAAATGATGTTTTAAGTAAAATGAGTTCAAAAATATTGGAAATATATTTTATTATAACTTTTTTATTTTTTTTGAATAAATTAAGAATACAAATTAAAATTCGCGATTTTAAATGTAAAATTGAAAAAACCGTTGAAAAATATTGAAAACAATTTTATTCTGTGATCTTCAAGACTTATGACGTTCTTTACGGCATATTTTTCTTTCTTTATTTCTCCTAAAAATGCTAAAATAAGAAGGCTTACCTTTGGTTTACATTCTACCTTGTTTTAATTTTGTTTCGTTGTAACTATACTTAAAACCAAAAAAATATTATTTAATTTAATTATAAAAAATTAACAAGTAAACACAATACTTTTTATTAATCTAGAGTTCTTATCTCTAATTTTTAATTAAAAAAAAAAAAATTCAAACAAAACAAATAAACAACAACAACATTTAAAAAGAAATTATAAAACAGAAAAAACAAATTTAAAATGGATATAAAAATGAAGCCACCTGACGAACTTGTTAAAATTGATAAAAATATAAAAATTGTAAATACGAGCCCTGGACCAAAATTTCTCGTAATGAAAAGAAAAGATGAAGGTGTTAATATGACTAAAGTTTCCGCATTCCTTATTAAAAAAGTTCTTACAGCTGTCGCTGGTGACATTAAATCGGCAAAAAAACTGAGAAATGGCACAATCCTAATTGAAACCAAAAGTGTATTTCAAGCATCAAAAATCATACAGATAACGAATTTTCACAACATTGAAGTAAAGGTATCAGAACATCGTTCTCTAAATAATTCTAGAGGAGTTGCATATTGCCCAGAATTCAATTATATTAGTGAAGAAAAACTACTGAATGAATTAAAAGAGTAAAATGTCATAGGAGTGAGGCCTATAAAAAAGAAAACCGATAACCAACTAATAAACACTGGGTTGTATATAATAACTTTTTCATTGGGTTCCTTACCAAACCATATTAATGCTGGATATGAATTTTATCCAGTTAGAGAATATATACCTATGCCCTTACGATGCCTACAATGCTTCCGCTTTGGACATTTTGCATCTTCGTGTATTCATGAAAAAAAATGCCCCAACTGTGGCAATAATAAACATACTGAAGAGGGAAAGGAATGTGAAAAAGAAAAAAAATGTGTTAATTGCACCGAAGAACATAATGCCTTTTATAAAGAGTGCCCTGAATTTATAAAAGAAAAATCTATCCAAAAAATAAAAACTATAGAAAGGGTTAGCATGCTAGAAGCAAAACAAAGGTATAAAGATAGGACTCGTACTTTTACAACATCGTTTGCTCAAATTTCCAGCAATTTAAATACTATGAATAATGCAAATAAATTAAATACAATGAACACAACACAGACAAACACTTCTACAATTAATAATCCGTCTACACTAAGTACATGTTCAAGTCCAAGTATACCAACAACTTCATTCCAGGAATGTAACAGTGACTCAATTAAAACTAACAATAACTCGTAGGAGTCAACATTTAAAGAATTTAAAAATCAGAATGTAATAGATAAGAGTAAAATCCAAAAACTGCCAAAAAAAATGTCTAAAAGAGAGAAAGCTTTTTTTAAAAGAGAAGCCAAATTAAGTTCAAAACCAATAACAAAAAAAACAAAAATTTCGACTATTTATGACATTGAACTAATGGAATTTGAAATTGAAACTCAAAATGAAAGGAAAAAGTAGAATATATAATGTATATATTATATGTACAAGAAGTAAAAATTAAATTTTTTTAAGTTAGTAATTAAAAGAAAAATTTATGTTTCCTTTTAAAAAAAAAAAAAAAAAAAAAAAAAGAATTTGTTATCTTAGCTTTAATTTAAAAAAAAAAAAAAAACAAAGTAATAATAATAATTTTATTTATATTAATGATATTACTTTTCAACAAGAAATGTTTTTTGGTTTAGGTTAAGAAAATGTTAAATGAATTGTAAAAAAAAAAAAAAAAATTGTTTTTAAGAAATGTGACAAATAGGGCCTGAAAAAACCCAAATGAGCGTTAGAAGGCCCGTTAAATAAAAAATATTTAATAATATTTAATAATTTAACAAGTAAAAAAGAATATATGAATTTACTTATACCTAAGACAAATATTTTAATCGTCATATCAAACTTGACTTACGTCGTTATTTTTTGGAGCCATCGAATGAGTATATGATCTTTTAAATTCAGAAAATATAAATCAAATAAAGAAAAAAATTAAATTTCTTGTAAATGTAAAATTTCTTGCATATGAATAAAATAATACATATAGCGAAAGACGTGTAGAATCTATTAAAAATCTATTAAACTTCATTCAACAATAATATTTAATAGCATGTATACATATCGCATTCATATACATGCTTACAAAAAAAAATCCAAATAAAAAATTCTTTCTCAAATTATCGTCTTTAAATCTTTATCTAAACACCTTTTCGTGAAGTAAAAAAAAAATCTATTAAACTTCATTCAACAATAATATTTAATACATGTATACATATCGCATTCATATACATGCTTACAAAAAAAAATGCAAATAAAAAATTCTTTCTCAAATTATCTTCTTTAAATCTTTATCTAAAAACCTTTTTGTGAAGTAAAAAAAAATCTATTAAACTTCATTCAACAATAATATTTAATACATGTATACATATCGCATTCATATACATGCTTACAAAAAAAAATGCAAATAAAAAATTCTTTCTCAAATTATCTTCTTTAAATCTTTATACTATAGTTAATCGACAGTCACATGACTTATTTATATTTTTAACTCTCTTAAAAGCTTTTTTAATTTTGAACGTGTATGAATGTGTGATGATATTAGACCCATATTAGGGTTTTATTTTTTAAAAAAATTTTTATATGAGAGTGCACATCTAGTTGTATTCATTATCTTTGCTCTAATGTTAAAACTTAATGAATACAAATTATTGTGCTCAAAAAAATTACTGGGTTTTGTATATTTTTATGTTATTTAACTAAAAAAATATAATGTTTCTTCACGAACAAAAAATAAATTTTAATAAGTTAACTTATTAAATAATAATACACCTTCACACACACACCTATTCTAAATCCCCTCGTAGACTTTCTACGAAAAATTGGCTACGCTACGAAAAAAAAATTTTAGTGATTCTAAATTCCCTCGTAGAAAATTAAATTTGCAATGGCATGTTTGACGTTAGAATTCATTTTTTTTAAGTAAGAATGATGTTTATTGTTTTCAAATTTGTAGTAGGTTTATAATTATAATTTTTATCGGCCCGACAGTTTGTCAAAAAAAATTTGGAAAGAAATTTTGTTCAATTTTGCAAAGCATTGCTTTGGCTAAAAGGAAAGTTTCAAAAAAATGTTTATTGAGTGCCATTAACCCATTGTGAGCCAAAAGCTTTTAATTGGTTTTATCGTTAGTTTACTCTAGATTAATTAATGGACAAAGTAGAATCTACCTTTTCATATAATAAGTGTGAAGCCTCGCTTATGTTATGTAAGAAAAAGAATAATTTATGGTGAGCTTTAAGAAACTAGCTCAAACTCTTCATTAATAGAACAAATAGCCTGATCTTAGACTTTGAAATAACTTTAAAACTTGTACATCTAACCTAATGCTATTGCCTGAGCTTCACTAATATATTTTTATATTACTTAAAATCAGAGATGGAAATCAAATCAGAAACCCTATAACGACTAAAATTTTGTAGAACCAGAACCAAACCAAGGGAAAAATTATATTTAAATACATTAAATTAAATTAAAATATTATATACTTAAAAAGCAAATTTAAACCTACAAACCCAAAATAAAACCTAAAACCAAATATTAAAACTTTTAAAACCTAAAACAAAACTTAAATCAAAATTGAATTTTCTATTAAACCAAAACTAAAAAGAAAAAATTGTTTTGCATCTCTGCTTATAATATAAAGTATCTATTTTCTATTAACATTTATAACACCTATTCACTATTTTGCCTATTTCTTAAAATTCATATTGAAAAATATATACCTACTTAGAATGTGCAAAAAAATTAACTGCACAATGTCGCCCTATAGTTTCTATTAAGCTACAACAAAAAAATGACAATACATACAAATTCTAATAAGCGAACTACAGGTAACCCTCGATTAACGCGGCACTTGAATTGTGCGGTTTCGGTTTTACGCGGAAATATATTTGCAACTTATTTTAAATTACGCGGGTAAAAAATTCGGTTTTACGCGGAAATTTTTTTTTATGCGTAATTTTTTTTTACGTATTTGTACATATTTTTTTTTTGGTTTCCAAAAAAATATAAAGGGGAATACACCGTTACGAAGTGTACATAAGGAAATCGAAATGTATATCATTTTTGTGCTAGTTTTTGTTGAATAAAGTGTTGAAAATTAATTAAAGGGTTTTAAAAAGCATTGATTAAAAATTTATTACATAAACTTAGTAAAGACAGTAAAGATAATTTTTTACATAAGAATAAGAGTGTTAAAAACATTTTTTAAAAGACAGATGAAAGTTCTGATTAATTTTTTTTATTTTGCAATATTTTTTTTGTTTCTAATCTTGTATATCTTCCTTTTTATTTTTGAATATAATTTGCAATGAATATTTCTGTTTATTTTATAATATGATTTTTTTTTTTTTATTGTTTTGTTTTATATAATAAATTCTTATTTAAAAACAAAAATTGTTTTAAAACCAATAACCCAATTTTGTATGGATTTCTTGTCTCGATTAACACGGTTTCGTTTTACGCGCTGTTTTTTAGGAACCAATCTACCGCGTTAATCGAGGGTTACCTGTATATGGAATATTATTTGACTTTTGTGCAAGTTTTTTTTCTGCACGTTCGTGGCTGACTTATATTGCATTTCACATACTAATGATTTCTGTGTTCAATATGTATTGTAGTCTGCAGTAGAGTATTCGCAGTTGCGTTATGTGTAGACTGTAGAATAGAATGTATAGTTACTCTAACTGTAAATATGAATTTTCATTTACAATTATATATTAAAGGGAAAATATTTAAAATGCAAAAGTTATATCTTATACGGGTGTTCCCGACTCGATGGTCTTCCTTCAAATGGGTGATCGGGCATATCGAGCAGAACAAAAAATTGTATGAAAGGGGGGGTCTATTTTCATTAGTTTAGAAGTTATGGGGCCTTAACTATTTTTCAATCATAATTTAGTTTTATTTCGATAAAATTGGAACTAAATAAGATAAAAACAAGTAAAGAAACAGTCAGTCGGTGCAACCGACTTAGAAATACCCTACACCTATTTGGTTCAAATTTAAGGACATATCCATAAGTCATTTTAACACCATAAAAGCTGTTATTAATTTGATCGTAATACGTAGCTAACCAAATTAACTTTATAATACTAAAAACATTTTCTAATTACACTATCTATTAAAAACGATTACAAATTCTTACTAATTTATCTATTTAAAAATATTAAAAAACAAAAAAACTTGAAATAAATGAAAATATATTTATTCCAATTCAATTACAAAATGAAAAAATTCTAATTATTAAATTTTGTGATAAAAAGATAATGAAAGCATAATATATTTAATAATCCAAATTTTTCAAAATAGCAATTATTTTAAATGGTTAGTTTATATACCTAATAGAAAAGCTTATAAAAGAAAAATATGCAATAAATGTATTTCCAAAATACAATTACAAATTTAGATCTTTTCATATAATTCATTTAAATATAAAAATAAGTTTTACATAAATGCAGCAAGTACCTTTGAACATAGATGAACCACTACAATTAAGTCTAAATTTCGGGGACACATAGGAAATAGGAAAAATATTCTTTGGCTTCGAAATTAAACTCGACCAGAACCAATTCCCATGGTACTTTCATTACTAGTAACCTAGAGTTTAAATTTCATCAAAATAGCGTCATTATTTTTTGAGTTATGGTGTTTTTAAGATATATGTTTTTTAGTCCTTGAACTTGTCAAGGGTTCCAGAACCCGAAACCATGGTACGATTTCGCCCATATGCAGTTCCCGTCATACCTTTAATCAGTGGTGATATTCGAATTTTTTAACAACCGGTACGCATGGAAAAAAATCTATTGTAGGTTATATTTACTTCATAATAGTTATTTATTTACATATTTAAATAAGAAATACATATATTATATATAATAGTATAAAAAATAGTATATAAAATTAATTAAATAATTTCCAAATTAAATTTTGGTTTTGGGACGGCAAATTAGGTGCGGCTGCTTTGACACGTTTGTCACTTGCCATATGATGCCCTTCTCGCAACCATAATTTAACATATGGTGTTACATCAAAATCCTCAATCGATTTTCCCATTAAATTTATTGTCATTAAATGACTTGTTGTTTCAATTAACAACGAATTTCTCTTATCATAAATGATATTGTTCATTGTGCTGAATCCTATTTCAGCTTCTGCGGAATTAACAGCAATTACATTTAAAATTCTTTTTGCTCTCAAAATAGTATTAATATTTTTAGATTCTCTATCTCGCACATCAACAAAATCTCGAAAATCATTTACTGGAATGATGTATTTGATTATTTTATTTAACTGCTCTAACCTATTTTCACCTTCAATCCATGGTGCTTCAAAAATATCACCCGGCCATGTTTCTGGATTTAATAAATTAATGCAATTTAAGAGATTATTATAGTTTTCATTTTTATCGTCTAATAGCAAACGCGTTTTCATATGTTTTTCTAAACAATCAAAAAATTTATCTCTCGAAACAACAATTGATGTTTTTTTTCTATTAATTTCAAATGGAATGTTGTATTTTTTCGTTTTAATTATTTGATCGATAATGCCATTTTAATAAATTTTTGTATTTGATCGATAATGGCAGGTAAATATTTATATTTTTTTAGTAATTTAGAATGTTTTTATCAATACTTTTACTTTTACATACTTTTACTTAAAAACATACTTTTTTTTTAATATACAACAACCGGTACGGAAAATTTTAAAAATGTTAACAACCGGTACGAGCGTACCGCCCCGTACCGGCTGAATATCACCACTGCCTTTAATACCAGTTAACCGTTGTACACAATTGGAACGTTCTATCTTAATTTTAAGTTACTAGTTTTATTAATTTCGATAAGCTTTTACACATTGGTGGGTCTAAGAGAGGTACTGAACCACCACTCCAATTGGTCCAAAATTAGATGGAAACGTAGGAAATAGTAAAGAACACCTATGTGCCAAATTTGCAGCTTCTACATTTGTTTCAAGTTACTATCTTTATCAATTTCGAAAATATGCTTTAAGGTCCTCGGAACTGAGTGGCTGGTCCCCACCCACTACTCCAATTGGGCTCAAATTTCAAGGAAACTAAGGGAATCGAAAGCAACACCCTGATACCAAACTTGGAGGTTCTATCTTCTTTGGTTTCGGAATTATGCTAGTTTGGCCTAAATTCGATCAAAAAGTTCTAGGTTCGGAACCCATGGTCCAATCCCGAACTTACACAATCGCCGCCGTAGTTTCCTTGCCAATAACCTACAGCACAAATTTCATGAAGATAGCGTCATTAGTTGTTGAGTTATCGTGATTTTTTATATATGTTTGTTAGCCCTGAAACCGATTAAAAGGTTCAGAATCCGAACCCTTGGGCTGATTTCGCCCTTATACAGTCCGCGCTGTACTTATAGTACCAGTTAACCCTTGTACACAATTTGAACGTTCTATCGTAATTTTAAGTTACTATTTTTAGTAATTTCGATTATAAGCTTTTAAAACTTGGGAGGTCTTAGAAGGGTACTGAACCACCACTCCAATTGATCCAAAATTAGGGGGACACGCAAGAGATAGTAAAGAACACCCTTGTGCCAAATTTGAAGCTTCTAAATTTTTTTTAAGTTGCTATCTTTATTAATTTTAAAGATATGCTTTAAGGTCTTCGGAAATGTGTAGCTGGTCCCCGACCCACTACTCCAATGGGGCCCAAATTTCCAAGACTCTTAGGAAATAGGAAGGGACACCTTGATACCAAATTTGGAGGTTCTATCTTCATTGGTTTCGGAATTATGCTCGTTTGGCCTAAGTTCGATCAAAAAGTTCTAGGTTCCGAACCCATGGTCCAATCCCGAACTTACACAATCCCCAAAGTAGGTTCATTTCTAGTAACTTACAGCACAAATTTGATGAAGATAGCGTCATTAGTTGTTGAGTTATCGTGATTTTTTATATATGTTCGTTAGCCCTTGAACCGATTAAAAGGTCCAGAATCCGAACCCATGGGCCGATTTTGCCATTATGCAATCCCCGCCGTACTTTCAGTCCTAGTACCGTACAGTTTACATTTCATCAAGATAGCTCCATTATTTTTTGAGTTATCGTGCCTACGGACGGACGGACATGGCTATATCGACTCAGGAGGTCACGCTGATCACAAATATATATACTTTTCCATATCTAGCTCGCTTCCTTTAGGTGGTTACAAACACCATACCAAAGTTAATATACCCTTTACCTATTCTATAGGTGTAGGGTATAAAAAAGTAAGTATAGCATTTAAATGCTTATTAATGCAGATTTCTAAATTACTATCAAACATTACTCTAAAGTTTCTCAGTCTGAGGTTATAAGGGCTTAAAGTCCAATATTTTTAACAAAATATCAATTAAATCTCTTTTATCAAGAAAATAACGGTATTAACATAACAGTTTTTTTACTTCAAAATATTACCCTTCTCTTTCCCTGCATTTTGAGTATACTAGCACTTTTATAGCTCAAAACTTTGAAAGTAATAAAGTAAAAACTTTTTTGTGATACCTGAAATTTAACTAAATATCAATTAAATCCCTTTTATCAAGAAAATAACGGTATTAACATAACAGTTTTTTTACTTCCAAA
>CAUJBZ010000148.1:0-13568 GCA_963082915.1 Dolichopus griseipennis
TTTGTAGCGAATAGACTCCTAAACTGCCCAGCCGATTTTCATGAAAATTTGTATATAGGGGTTTTTGGATACGGAAGGAAATCGTGGCCCAAAAATTTTGCTCTAACGGACCGCCAAGTTGGGGCTGTGGTGCAAGTATTTAAACTTCTTTGTTCTAAAATGAAAACGGTTTGACCGATTGACTTCAAATTTTGTATACGTGATGCTCTTTGAGAATTGAGTAGACGCTATTAACAGTTTTGGAATTTGTTAACCCATGTCGGGCCGACGGGTGGTCAAAAAAAAATTTGGGTTCAAATTTTGTCCGATTTTATGAAATTCTGCTTTGGCTAAAAAGAAAACCCACAAAAAAATTTTATTGACTTGCATTAACCCATTAGGGCCCAACAGCTTTTTATAGGTTTTTTCAATACCTAACTCTAAATTAAAAACGGTTTGACCGATTTTCTTCAAATTTTGTATACGTGCTCCCCTGTGAGAATTGAGTTGACACTATTAACAGATATGGAATTTGTTAACCCATGTCGGCCCGACGGTTGGTCAAAATAATTTTGGAAGATAATATTGTCAAAATTTGCGAAGTACTGCTTTGACTAAAAAGAAAGCTTCAAAAAATTTTGTTGAGTGATTTGGAAGCAAATTACGTCCATTTTTGCGTAATACTGCTTTGCCCAAAGAGAAAGTGTAGTTCCGTTAACCCAGTGGGGCACAGTGGCTTTTAATAGATTTTGCGTTACTTAACTCTAAATTAGAAACGATTTGACCGGTTTTCCTCAAATTTTATATGTGTGAAACAACTTGAAAATAGAGTTGAATCTGCTAACAGTCGGTCCTACGATTGTTCAAAAAAAATTTTTTGGAAGTAAATTACGTCAAAATTTGGAAAGTAGTTTGTACTGCTTTGAATTACAGAAAGTTTCAAAAATTACTAGAACATTATTCTTTTTAACACCTAGAAAAATGGTTTTAAAAAGATTGCTTTCATTCATTTTAAAATTTACATGTGTAAACCGAGTGTAATTTTTGTGTTAACTTTTTGCAGTAACATCAACTTCAATTAAACCTCCATTGAGAGGCGCAGCAACGCGCACCGGGTATTAGCTAGTAATTTATAAAATATAAATTTTTTTAATAAATATAATGTTTTTAATAAATTTTAATTCATAAATTAAAATTATTTTCATATTTAGATTTTTTTTATTTTTTTTATTTTTTTATTTTTTATTTATTTTGATTTATTTTTTTTTTTTAAATTAAAAAAAATTTTTTAAATTTATATATGAAAACAATTTTAATTTATGTTTTAAAAATTATACGATTTTTTTTTAATAATAGTATATTTAAATTTATTTCCTTATTCAACCCTATAATTATTTTAAAATTTTTTTTTAATTTACAAATTTCATAAATATTTTGTGGTCTTTAAAAAGACCGATTTTGTTTTAGCTTTGTATTTTTTTATATTAAAAAATTAAGCACGTTCACCTCTAATACGACGAGCTAATTGAATATCTTTTGGCATAATTGTTACCCTTTTAGCGTGGATAGCACATAAATTTGTATCTTCAAATAATCCCACTAAATAAGCTTCACTTGCTTCTTGAAGAGCCATAACTGCTGAACTTTGGAAACGTAAATCAGTTTTGAAATCTTGAGCAATTTCACGAACTAAACGTTGGAACGGCAATTTACGGATTAAAAGTTCAGTACTCTTTTGATAACGACGGATTTCACGAAGAGCTACTGTACCTGGACGATAACGATGTGGTTTTTTAACTCCTCCAGTAGCTGGTGCACTCTTTCTTGCAGCTTTGGTTGCCAATTGTTTACGTGGGGCTTTTCCACCAGTTGATTTACGAGCAGTTTGCTTAGTACGAGCCATTTTTTATTTTTTCACTTTAATTCAGTATTCACTAAAAACCAAGTTAACACTTTCAATCACTTTCTCAATATGAAATTATTTCCCCTAGTAAAGTAATATTTATAGTATTTCAGCATACATTCAACCAAAAAATTTTATGCTTGTGTATGCAGTTGAAATAGTATTAGCAAAGATAATGAATACAACTAGATGTGCACTCCCATATAAAAATTTTTTTAAAAAATAAAACCCTAATATGGGTCTAATATCATCACACATTTATACACGTTAAAAATTAAAAAAGCTTTTAAGAGAGTAAAAAATATAAATATGTCACGTGACTGTCGATTAACTATACTATAGTCATAACGTACAATATTTTCACTATAGTATAAAGATTTAAAGAAGATAATTAGAAGAATTTTTTATTTGCATTTTTTTTTTTGTAAGCATGTATATGAATGCGATATGTATACATGTATTAAATATTATTGTTGAATGAAGTTTAATAGATTTTTTTTTTACTTCACATCTGAAACAAAAAATATTTTGTTGAATTAAAAAATTATAGAAACGGTAAAGATAAATGTTTATATTCTTAACGTTTTTAAATTATATAGGTACTTACATAAAAATATATAAAATATTTTTCTCAGCTTTAATTTTTGTTATTACTTTTAATTTAATAACTTATACGATTTTGAAAAATTTTAATATTTAAAATGTTAGCAAATAATTCTAATATTTAAAATGTTATCTTCTTATGTTGTATACGGAAAAAGATATGATTTTATTTTTAAAAACATATACGAATAATGTTGAATAATAAATGAGTTATCTGAGAAACCGTTAAAACTAGACCCTTTCTTCCAGAACAATTTTTTGTTTGTCTCAACATTCTCAATCACTCAGCTCAAAGAAGATTATTGAGAGCCGAAGACTCATTATACCCATCACGCATTAATTTTAAAATTCTTTTAATAAGTGCTAATTACTTACAAGCAATCAATGTATTTTAAAATTCGCTAATTCTAATTTAAAATTTAAAATTTTTACCCATTGTAACACATTTTTCTATTCTTTATATCTCGAAAACGGTGAGAGATAAGAAAAATTTATTAAGTACAGAATTTAAGAGCTCATAATATAACATTATTTTCAAATATGCTTTTCCATGTACCCAAAATATCGGGTGTTTCAAAAGAAAATTGAGTTTAATATAAATTTATTTTTTGTAAATCACCTCAAATCTTGCAACTGTTATTGTTTTTTATACTAATAATGTTCATATGCGATATATGAACATCATTAGTATAAAAAATTTAAGCTCGTAGTTCACTTTACAAAAAATATACTACTTATTCCATTGCCAGTGAGTTCAAAAGCAATAGATTTTTTTATGGAATTTTTCTAAAAACCCCTTACTAGTCCTATAACGAATTGGTTCTTATGTGGAACACCCTAATACATAAATTTATGCTATTTTCCACACCACCAAAGAGGTAAAGGATATGGCGCGTTTTTTTTCGTGGTATCCCCAATAGGCCTAATCCACTTAGTTCTTGCAGTATTATTCTTTTAAAATTCTTAGTCTTCGTTCGCTAGTATAATTTTTTTTTAATGTGGTTCTTTCGAAAATCCATAAACAGTTTTTTCTAATTAAAATCAATAGAAAATATTCTACAAATTTTATTCTATGTTTATAACATGAATTAGCTTCATCAAACCATTTATGTAAATCATTTATACAGCTATTTTTAATTTTTAATAATATCCCTTCTTCGTGAGAGCTTGTTTTCATAATTTTATCAAAATTATTTGTAAATTTTAGACAAATTTCAAAAAATTCATTCGTGGGTGCTTTAAGTGATCTAAAGTCGGTATCATTTTTAAAATTCTTAAAATATATCAAAAGTTCGCTTTCATTTGACATTTTTGCTATTTCATTATCGAGCAAATTTTTAGCGCAATCACTGCAATTATTAATTGTACTATGTTTTAAAATTTTTTTCATTGCAAATCCTGCAAAATATCTTGTTGCATTTTCTGATAAAAATCTTGTTTCTGCTGAGTCCGGCTGATTTTCAATAATTTCTATAGAATCTGTATTATCTATAGAATCAGTGTAAGTATTTTGAGTGCAATAAATACCCTTTAAATCATTTTCATTTGTCACAATATTTTCATTCGATTCTTCATCATGTAAAATATTTTGCCAATCTACATTAAGCATATTGTCATTATCTTCTTCACAGTTGGCAAACTTAGAACAAAATACCATTTTTACACCAATTATTTTTGCTATTATTGATCCGAACTCATGTGCGGATGGATTTCTTTTTTTGAAACGTATTAAACTGAAAAAATTTTCAATTACGTCCTGATTCAGTTTGTTTGTGCATATATAATACCAATCATGATATTCATCGAACAAATCATTTGACAACATAAGAGTAGCTTTAGTTGTTTGTATTAATCCATCCAAGCAATTTATTCTTATTTTTTTATTTGGCACTTCAAATTTAAGATCCTGCAAATATTGTATCATACTTACCATTAAATTCCTTACATGATTATTTTTTTGCAAACCAGCCATATATGGATCCTTATTAAAAAGTGACTTGCTATTTAAACAGTCGAATAAATTATTTAATTTTTCAAAAACTTCCGCTGTAAATATAGCGCAGTCTTTATCTTCATAAAAATTGGATTCAGCATATGTTTTGATTCCAGCAGAAATACTTGCACTTAAAACTTGAACAGCTAGCTTTACACTCATTTTTTGGAAATTGTTTGGATTTATGTGATTCTCCGTTAATCTAGGACAAACACGTGTAGAAGATTTACTATCTTTTTCAAATAATTCTGTAACAATATTCCATTTAGCACACTTTTCTGATTTTCTTAAAAGGTATTTCATTAAATTATTTCTAATAGATTTGAAAAGGTGAGGAGTATCGTATAAGCGATAAATTTTTTCATTTTTATGAATAAAATAAGGCTTTTCTACATTTGCTCCAAGCTGTTTAAAAAAAGATTTATTAGTACTTGACTGGTCACATATTATAGTACGTATTTTTATTTTCAAATCCTGTGTTAATTTTAAAATTTCCATAACGGTAAAATTTAATTTACTTATAGGTATGGAATTTTCTGACAAAACATATCCCAAGATTTGTTTCCAACTGTCATGCAAACTTCGTATCATAAATACACAAGCATTTTTAGCTACTTCTGGCTATCGCTTGTCTGAACCACATGCATAATCAACAAAACCTTCAATTTTATCATATCTCTCACAATAAGTAAAATTTCTTTTTATTGCCATTTCATCAAATATTAATGTAACTTCTCTAGACTGATTAGGAAGCTTAGAAAAATATTCTTTAATTTTTACAAATAATTCATTTGGTAATATTGAAGAAGTTAAGCTTTTTATTGGCAAATTATTATAGATACAGCGAACGGAAGGTAAACGAAATTCAAGTTTTTCCCGTAAAAAGGTATAAACGGCTGTTGATTTAAAAAATATTAGCTGAGATAATTGTTTTTCCTCCTTTGAATAATATATATCATTCCTATTTTGCATACGACAAAATATTTCTCGGTTAGTTAAATTTTCATTAATCTTAACTGCTTTTCGTTTATTTAAAATTTTGTTTTTGCCTTTTAATTTTTTATTTTCATTTTTTAAAATTTGATTTTCGTTTTTCAATTTGCCCGTTAATATTCTATAATACGCTAAATTTCTTTCTTTTTATGACGATGCTTACAATGACGATGCTTACTCAATTCAATAGAGTTCGTTTCCCAATTCATTTCATCTAAATTTTCCATAATAATATCATCATCAATAATTAAATTATTTGGAACATTATTTATTTCTTCTAATGAGGTTTCTTCTGACAAAAAAAGGGAAGGACAAGCCTCCGAATATAATTTCCTCAGCCCAATATGAGATTCCTCAAAATGGCAGCTGCAAATATAAGGACATTTTAAATATTTTATGTAGTCAAATGATTGCCAACAAGCACTAGCCCACTTTTCATATTTTGCAGTATTCTTTGGTGGAAACTTAAAAAATTTTAAATTTTCTTTTCGAGAATTATTCAACAGGTATATACAGTAGGCCAAAAAGTCATCGTACCCTAGTAAATTTTTTAAACAAAGTGGAAAAACCAACAGGTAGAGGTAAAATTAAATGAAAATAATGATTGCATTTTACAGAGGCATTTATTAGGTAAACTTACACAAAAAACGTGTAATCATGTTCTTTTTTATCATATTCTGTTTTATCTTGTTCTGTTTTATCATGAAACCTATTCATTATTACACGTTATGCTACATAAGAAATTTTCCCACGTAAAATTGAAAACACTTGTTATCAGAAAACCTAAATAACAATAAACATAAAAACCAGTAAAATTGAAATACTAAAAGAAGAACTGTATATAATATGTACCTAATTCAAATTCTAATGCAGTTTTCTAATTTCAGTTTTACTGAAATACATTTACATTATTTTTTCTTTCATGTGTCTACACGTCTTTCTTTATATGTATTATATTATTCATATGCAAGAAATTTTACATTTACAAGAAATTTAATTTTTTTCTTTATTAGATTTCTTTTTTCTGAATTTAAAAGATCATATACTCATTCGATCGCTTCAAAATATTTTTATTCGATGGCTTCAGATATTTCAAAATTTTTATCAAAAAAATAAAGTCAACAAAGCTTTTATTTTGTTTTTGTTTTTTTTTCGTTCTCTAATTTAATAATGAAGAGAGTATAAAGCTTTAAGCTTTTTTTTATTTCTTTTTTTTTTTATTTTAAAGAGCTTGAATTTTAAGGTTTTTGTTTTATATGGACTGTGCACATCTAGTTGTATTCATTATCTTTGGTATTAGTAAGATTCCCTAAGTTATTTTTGTAGTATTGAAAAATTTATGAATTATGCCATGCTTTCCCTTTGAAAGTTGAAATGCAAATGAAAAAATTCAAACAAATGAAAAAAATTAAATATAATTTTAATATTTTTTTTTTGATTAGATAATATTAATATTAATTTAATTTTTATTTTTAATTTAAATAAAATTATTTTATAATTTTAAATTTTAATCTTATATAATTTATTTAAAATAAAAATTTAATCAAAAATTTTTCATATTAAAATTATATTTTGAAAGAAAAAATTATATTTTCATATGAAAAGCATGAATATCAATATTAAAATTGGCGGGAATGATTTTAAAAAAACTATCGCTACTACTACTTAAAAAATAAAAGACTACATTCAAATTGAACATTCAGAAAAATGAAAAAAATGATATGGTGTTAAAAATTGGAATTAAGAAAAATGGTTAAAATTTGTATGTGTTTCATGTGGTAATTAGTGTTAGTGTAATTTGTTTGATGTGTAGAATTTTTTGTTAATGGTATTCAGTGTTGCCATTTTGACAGAATTCCGGTCAAATTTGACCGGAAAAAATATTCTTTGACTGGAAAAAAACTCGAAATATTTTGACTGGATTTTTGACTGATTTATTTTTTTACTTGACCGATTTTGACAGAATTTCGTTTCAACGAATATTTTTAAAAATTTAAAATATTTTTAAAAAATATTCGTTGACGCTGAACGAATTTTTTCGCACAACTACAAATTGTAGTTAACGAACAACAATTGAGAAATACTGGAATGACAAATCATTTAATATACATACTTGTACATATAAAATTATCACAGAAATAGAATGCAGCTTAAACTAACTAACGCTGTTTTGGTTATAAGAAATCATTTGCCAAAAGAAAATTGGTACAATATGAAAATACCACCAGAAGTTATTAATAAAATAGGTAAAAAAGATATATACCAAAACGACAGTGAAGAAGATTTGGATATTTCTTTTATAGAAGAAATTTTTTAATTAGTTTATTTTTAGAATATGTAAATATTTTTTTGGTGCAATGAAATAATTTTTGTTTAATGTATGAAATAAGTTTTGTTTTTTTTTTAATTTATGAAATAATTTTTGTTTTTGTTTAATGTATGTGATAATTTTTTTTTTATTTAATGTATGAAATAAGTTTTGTTTTTATTTATGGAATAATGTTTTTGATTAATGTTAGTACAACTTTTTTTGTTTATGATAATCTTTATTTGATATTTTGAAATAAATATTTTACGACTTTATCTGAAATAATAAGTAAATAAATCTTCGACATGGTCACATTATATCATTAGTTACATTAGGGATTGCGAATTTATAAAAAGCAACGCTCCATAAATCAATCTAAACAAAGAAATTATGTACATGTTTCATTATACATACATAATTTTAAGTCTTTCTTAATTAAAATTTTATTTTGACCGATTTTTTGACAGAATTTTACTCTAAAAACTTTTGACTGGATTTTTTGACAGAATTTTTTAAAAAGTTTTCCAGTCAAACTGTCAGTGGCAACACTGAATTGGTATTAATTTTTCAAAGATGAATTTGAATAGTGTTAGTGAATGATGAAACAATAAATATGATTGACTTTGCCATATGAATTCAGATACTGGTGAACATTTGGTGTGTTAACATCTAAAAGTTTTTAACTATTGTGAATTAATTTTTAAAGTGAAATTATAAAAAATGACTGGTCGTGGTAAAGGTGGAAAAGGATTAGGAAAAGGTGGTGCTAAACGTCATCGTAAAGTTCTTCGTGATAATATCCAAGGTATTACAAAACCAGCTATTCGTCGTTTAGCACGTCGTGGTGGTGTAAAACGTATTTCTGGATTAATATATGAAGAAACACGTGGTGTATTAAAAGTATTTTTGGAAAATGTTATCCGTGATGCAGTCACATATACTGAACATGCTAAAAGGAAAACTGTTACAGCCATGGATGTTGTATATGCATTAAAGAGACAAGGACGTACTTTATACGGTTTTGGAGGTTAAACAAATTAAAATTATAAAAAATTTTAATAAAATAAAGGAACAATCGGCCTTTTTTAAGGCCAACAAATATATTTGTAAAGAGTACAAAATAAATTTTAATTTTTAGTTAAATTAATTTGTGTTAAAAATATTTAAAAAATTTTTAAATTTAATAAATAAAAATATAAAAATTTAGTTGAATTTAATAAATTAATAAAATAAATAAATTAGTTTAAAAAAAAGTGATATACATAAAAAAATATAATAAATATTTGAAAAATTGCGTTACATATTTTTAAATTTTATCTATAAATTTTTTATCATAAAATATTTTTAATTTTGTTTTTTTTAATTGGCTTTTCTTATATTTAATAATCATATTTTATAAATTATTTTATTGTTTTATTATTATTTAGTACTTTTTTTTCATTTCAAAAGTCAGGTCAAACAAAAATTTTATCACAAACACATATATATCTTTTCATATACATTCTCAATTTTTCAAAAAATATTTCTTTGTATTTTCAACCAAACGGTTCAAACGAAAATTTTAAAAATAAATTTACAAATAAAATTATTAAACAATTTTATTATACTAAATTTTAAAAATTAAAAGGTTATTTTTTTTTTTATAATTTCATGATTTTATTATATTATAAATTTGATTTATTTTAATTTTTAGAGTTATAAATTAATTTTTTGGAATTAAATCAAATTCGCATACTAATAAAACGTATCACAATACTAATACATTTTCTTGCCTTAATTTTTAATACTAGGAAAATGTATAATACATACTAAACTAGATTTTGCCTTAATTTTGAAATACTACCAAAATATATCACGCATCAATGTAGAGGATTGGAAAAATTTGACCATTTTTATTTGGTGTTAGTGCATTTTGAAATACTACCATAAAGTAACATATATATAGAGTATTCACGTAGAACAAAATTCGTTAGTCATTTCTTTTTAAAAATCCCGTCCCATTTTACTCAATATCCCGTCCCATTTTTACTCAACACTCAAAATTAATTTTAAAACTCAAATATTTTTATTTAAAAATTGAGAAGAATTTTTTTTAAGCTCTAGAAAAAAAAAATTCTTCATAATTTGAGTATTATGATATTATATGAAGAGTATATGTATATGTATGTACATATTCACATATTTACATTTTTATGCATATTTTTATGAATGTTAAGAAAAATGTATGTGTGTACATATTTTTTTGTAAATGTAACTTTTTTTATGTGATATTTTTCTCTATTTTTTTTTTGATGTATTTTTTATGTATTCTTATTTTGATATTAAGAATTATAATCAATTTAATAAAGGCGCGCATTTTTAAAAGTGTCAAGTGTTTATTTTGTTACAAGTGTTTATTTTGTTATGAACATATTATTAAGTATTAAAATTTGAATTAAAAAAATTGAGGAACAAAATTTACATGTAAGTATTAATTTATAAATTTTCTATTAGAATAAGTATTATATTTTAGACAAAAGCAATTAAAAAAGAAAAATAACATTCGCTACATGACAAGTTATCACTATTAAAGTAATTACATATTTTTGCGAAATTTTTTTTTTTACAAAATTTGAATTTCCAGTTAAAAATTTTTTTTCATATCCCCCAAAATTTCGTGTAATTACGAGGTATAACTTGTCACATCATAGCTTATTGCTTTTACTATAGCTTTTCTCTAAATTTCATTGCATTTATCTTATAACTTATCATGCAAGATGTTACATTAGAAATAGTAATCATAATAATATGTATGTACCTACATACATGTAAAAAAAAATTTGGATTATGAATTTTAAAAGTAAACTTAATTGCTACATGTATTTAGGAATAAAAAATACTTTACTCATGAAACACCTTGCATTTTTATACGTTCTAATTTTCTTCATCTGAAACAATGCGGTATATTTTTATAAAGCCATGTAAAAATTTTGTCTATTAATCTTCTGAAAAATATTATAATACTTTATGTCTTTTATGTAATAATCTTATGATTATTATGTATTTGATGTATTATTATAAAATAATAAACTTTTTTTTATAAATATACTTAAATTTGGTTAAATTCTGAACATCAAATTAGCGTTTCGGCCTGATAGATATATTCCGCATTGTCAGAAATATCTATTTTCTCTGCTTATTCCTTTTGTCATTCCTTCATTTTCTTTATGCATGTTTTAAATGAAGAATGTTTAAGGACGTAAAAGCAGATTACCGTAAGAATGGTACCCCTTGCATAGTGTGCAATAGAAGTAGACGTAATTTTGACGGTAGGCTGTATGAATTTCCAAAAGAGAAAAATTTATTCGAAATGTGGGTATCGGCATGTAGTGTAAGTATAGAAAATTTAAAAACAAAAAAATTATTTATTTGCGAAGACCATTTCGAGAAAAAATTTTTAGGGAGAAAACTAAAAAAGGGAGCTTTTCCAAGTTTGTGTTTGCCACATAATAATATTGAAATCAATCCTATAACTCCACTATCTAATTTAAACTTTCAGTCAAAAGAGTTTTCAAATTTTAATAAAGAAAATATTTTTTCTAAAACATTTAATAATAACTCAAATATTAAAGTTTATAGTCAAAAAAATTTAGAAAATTTAAAAGTACCCTTAGAAAACATTCGAACGGTGTCTCCAAATGAATTGTCGATTAATTTTTGTAGGCATTGTTTGAAATTCCAAAAAAAAGAAAATTTTTATTTTAAAAAATTTTCCACATGTCATAAAACATTAGGTCATATAAAAAAAAAAAATGTTTATTTAAAAAAAAAAATTATGTATTTAAAAATTCAGAATAGGAAATTACAATTAAAAATAAAAAAGGAAAAGCAGGATTCTTTATCTAATACAATTGATAGGCAGTCTCATTTAGCAAACGATGCCAAAACTTTTTTAAAAATGAATTTCAAAAATGGAAAGATATGGTCAAAAGATGAAAAAAAGGTAGCTTTAAATATACATTTTAGTTCTCCAAAAGGTTATTTATTTTTAAAGAATGCGATAAAGTTAAATTTACCCCATTTTAGTTCCCTTAATAGGTGGATCCCTATTAAATATTTAAATGTAGGTCTTAATGAAAAGAATATTAATGAATTAGGGATTATATTTTCAAATAAAAATTCTCTTGAAAAGGAAGCAGTATTAGTTTTCGATGAAATTAGTATTAGAAGGGATCTTAACTATAATAGTGCATTGGATCAAATTAGTGGTTTTTCGGATTATAGCTTTAAAAGAACGAAAAGCGTTGCAAAATACGTTTGTGTTTTTCTCCTAAGGGGATTAGTACATAATTGGAAGTATGTTCTTAGTTTTTATGCCACAGAGAAGGGCATTAGTGGCGAAGATCTTAAAAACATTTTATATATTAATTTAGGTGCAGCTTTTAATTTAGGTATTAATGTTAGGGCCGTCATATGTGATCAGGGTGCTAATAATAGGAAGTGTTTTAATATGTTAGGCGTTTCAAAAACAAAACCCTTTTTTTATTTTAACTTCAATCAAGTAGAAAAAAAAATTTTTGCTCTTTACGATCCAGTGCATTTAATAAAATCGCTTCGCAACACCTTTCTTAAATATGACCTTAATACAGATGATGGTGAGGTTTCTTTTAAAATTATTCGTTGCCTCTATTTCCATGAACAAAATAATAATAGAAAAATGTGTCCCAAACTTTCAAAAAAACATATCTTTCCTAATTCATTTGAAAAAATGAATGTGCGATTGGCTACTCAAATTTTCAGTAATTCTGTTGCTGCTGCAATTAAAACTCTAGTTTCAACAAAAAAATTTACTGATAGGATTTCTTGTGCTGTATCAACAGCAAAATTTGTTTCAAAAATTAATAACTTATTTGATTGTCTCAATAGTAGGAAATTATATGAAAAAAATCCATTTCGTGCAGCATTGCAGCAAGATAATCATATATCCAAATATCTTTTAGAAATGAAAAAATATTTTCAATTAATAAGGCCAATCACATCTAAAAAAGTTTATTGTATCGACGGTATGATACAAACTTTAACAGGCATTACGGAACTAAGTTCCGAAATATTTTCAACTTATAATAAACACGAATGTTATTATTTACTGTTAGCTCATTTAAATCAGGATGTTTTAGAAAATTTATTTTCTTTGATTCGGTATAGAAATGGATGTAACAATAATCCTTCCGTCCATGAATTTAGTAATATTTTAGCAAAATTAATGTCGGTTAAGTTAATTAATTATAAATTTGAAAGCTCTAACTGTGAAGAAGATGACGCTGAATTTTTAAATATAGACGATTTAAAGGATTATCAATTAGAACAAGATGATTCGGATTCAAATGATCAAATTGATGACGATTTAACTAATTTAGTTAATAATTATTTAGAGGGATTTCAATCTAAAATTTTAGAGGATAATCAAACTGAAGAGTTAAATATTGTTTCAAATAACGCCGAAAGATACATTTGTGGCTACGTTATCTTTAAATTGATAAAAAAAATTTCTTGTGATCAATGTACTTCTTCATTTTTAAAAAATTCTAATGATATATTATTGCTTGATTCGGAGCAATTTATTTATCAAAAAAATTATAAAAATGAATCAGAAATCCTGAACTTGAAAGCTCCAACCGAAAAAATTTTCGAAATTACACAATTTCATATGAGCATATTTGATCACTATTTTTATGAAAATTATCATGAAAAAAATTTAAGGAAAAATATATTTTTATGTTGTTTAGAAGCCACAAAAAAATCTGATAAAT
>CAUJBZ010000149.1:0-16107 GCA_963082915.1 Dolichopus griseipennis
AAAAAAACTAAATATATTTTTTAATAATAAACAAGTAAAGAAACAGTCAGTCGGTGCAACCGACTTAGAAATACCCTACACCTATTTGGTTCAAATTTAAGGACATATCCATAAGTCATTTTAAACACCATAGAAGCTGTTATTAATTTGATCGTAAGACATAGCTAACCAAATTAAACTGTATAATACTAAAAAACATTTTCTAATTACCCTATCTATTAAAAAAATACTACAAATTCTTACTAATTTATCTATTTAAAAATATTAAAAAACAAACCAAACTTGAAATAAATGAAAATATATTTATTCCAATTCAATTACAAAATGTAAAAAATTCCAATTATTAAATTTTGTGATAAAAAGATAATCAAAGCATTATATATTTAATAATCCAAATTTTTAAAAATTGCAATTATTTTAAATGGTTAGTTTATATACCTAATAGAAAAACTTATAAACGCAAAATATGCAATAAATGTATTTCTAAAATACAATTAAAAAATTTTACACCTTTTCATATAATTCCATTTAAATATAAAAATAAATTTTACATAAATGCAGCAAGTACCTTTGAACATAGCTGAACCACTACAATTAAGTCTAGATTTCGGAGACACATAGGACATAGGAAATATATTCTTTGGCTTCGAAATTAAACTCGACCACAACCAATTCCCATGGTACTTTCATTACTAGTAACCTACTGTTAAATTTCATCTAAATACCGGCATTATTTTTTTGAGTTATGGTGTTTTTTAAGATATATGTTTGTTAGTCCTTGAACTTTTCAAGGGTTCCAGGACCCGAAATTATGGTACGATTTCGCCCATATGCAGTCCCGTCATACTTTCAATACTCATGTGCAATAAAAGAACGCAGTAACTCGGTTTTTAATAGTTTTAAGTAAATGCAGTTTTTGTTAATTTCAACTGCCATTTTTTAACAAAGCTCTGTGGAAACTTAACCTGTTCTACAAAAGTAACAAGAAAAATGTGCTTTACAACTTACTATTATTATTATTTTATTTAGGTTTTCGCTTTGAGTTTTACTAAACAAATTAGCTTCTTTAACAGGTACCAAAAATAAAAAGTTAGAAGAAAAACAACAAAAAAACCTAGTAACTATAGTTGCTATGTTATTGTGATAAATGAGTGTATAGTATAAAGTTTTGGCAAAAATCTAGTAATAATAGATACTAGATTTCTTGGTATTTTTTCCCTAAAAATTATTTATGTAAAAAAGATAGTAAGTTATTTTCATAAACATACCTAAGAGGCTTAAATAAATTTTTATGATTTAAATTTAAAATGAAAAGAGTAAAATTTAAGTTAGCACCTTATAAAGGTATATATTTTTTATCTGTACTTAATTTAGTACATAATACTTATACAAAAAAAATATAAATTAAATTAACTTCAAAATTCTCGGTTAAATAACAATAAAAAAAATGAAAATGAAAATTAAATTATTGTGCGCTTACTACCGATAGATTAATTTCTTATAAAAATGAGATAAATTATTATTAATTATTTGAAAAATTGCACATGTCTGCAATGTTTTCATTTACTTTCATTTCTTGCCAAAATATTCTTTTTCGAGCTGGCATATGGGGTAACAACGATTTTTCAATTGTCTCAAATTTTTTCGCATTGATTCCTCTCTCTTCAGTTTGATGCGACGGTAATTCTAAAACAAAATCTTTTTTTAAAAAATTACATTCTTTTAATACAGTTTCATTAACATTTTCTCCATAAAAAAAATTGCGAAATCCTTTTCTGAATTGCAATATGCGAACATTTTTTAGTAAAGGTATAATAAAATTCTCTTTATCCTTTTTCGACCTTTTTCTAGAGCCATCCACAAAATTTAAAAAATCAGTAATAGCCATAGAAATTACTTCATTACTAGATTCAGCCTTACGCACACAATCTACAACGTCATCCATATTTAAAATCTCATTTCGGCGATTCCATTCTTTGCCAATATTTCCGTGAACCGCATCAGCTTTCATGAAAGAGTGGCCTGGCTCAAATAATTTTATGGTAAGAAGCTGTGGACCCCAATCATTATTAACGAATATGATGCATGCTGTTATTAAAGTAAAATTTTTGTTTTGGGCAGCGCAGTTGTCTGCCCAAAAAGTGAAATTTTGTACCTCTGGCTTTGAAATCTTAATTATTTTAAAATAGGTAGATGCAATTTGTGCAGCAGAACGGCCATTTAAAGCTTCATGCCATAAAATGCATTTATTTTTATCCTTGTGCAGAGGAGCGAATGTTTCATTCATAACTATTAATCTACTTACAAAATAGCTATTTTTTATTGTCATTTTTGGTATAATAAAAATTTTTTGCATGTCTACAGTATAAATGTTCTCATCCAAATTGCATTCACGTGCTTTATCGTCGCTATAACAAATTCGTGCAATCGTGTATCGCTGTTTATGAATTTCGTAATTTTTGCATTCTTCACAATTTCCAAAGTCAGGGTGTGATTCGGAAGCTGATGTTGATGGCTGGTTCTTATCAGTAATTGTTTGGTGTTCATTTCTGAGATGTTCTTTATGTTTAGAGCAAGTGGGGCAATCATCCTGTCCTGGACTAGAAAAACCAATATTGGCTGATGAAAATATTTTTCGGTATGTCTCATAAGTGATCTTTTCAAATTTTGAATTAAAATCTGCGTGCATGTCTTTAATAGTAAGTTCGGATGGTAAATATCTTCGATTAGGGGCATTCATTAATGTGTAGTGAGATTGGATGGGTTTGAATTCATTGATGTGTTTTAAAATTTTTGCATCTAAAATGGTTTTAGTTTCGGTTTTCTTAACGGCAATTTTATGGCCCCTTTTATCTTTGATATTCACTACTCCGGATTTCTTACTGCTAAAGTACTGTGTAACAATACCATCAGTTTTTTTTCCAATTGTATGAAGGAACATTGTTTTACATACATGCGTTAGGCTAGTCGAGTGGTTGTCCCTCTCAGTTGGTAAATAATAAGATAATGATTTGTTTCGTTTAGTACTTTTTACTGTTTTTACTTTAACATCCGTAGATTTTATGTGTTTGTCCAAGAACAGTCTCCTTTCACTAAATTTAAATAGTTGAAAACGATCAAATATGCGTTTTCTTTCAATTTCGCTGACAAAGCATTTTTTTTTGCAATTATTGCATGGTGATAGCAATTTGTCTTTTTCTCTTTTACGTTTTCCTTTTTGGAAATTAGGCATTAAACCCTCAGCTTGTATTGGCTCTGATGTGACTTCTGCAGAAAATGTATCATTTACCTCGACCTCAGTAGTTCCTTTGACATACACTTTAAAAGTCTCATCATAACTGGAATTACTGGGTGTATAATTTGGATCCAGAATTAAATCATCGCATTCAGAAAAAAGTTCATCGTCCTGATTGTTATTTGTAGTTATTTCTCTGAACTAGAATAATTATTTCGATTTATTATGTTAATTTGTTAGTCAAACGGAAATATGAAAACTAATCTAAAATAACTGCAACTTACTTGAGTCTCACTACCTATATTTTCTTGCTCTTCAATCGAATTAGTAGCAGATAATTGATTCTTAAAAACTGGATCATCATTCGGGTTACTGTATTAAAATTTAAAACTAAATAAGTTCAAATGCGAACTACGTATATATAATAAGCATATTTTAGTATCTAGAGTTGCTATGTTTATTTATGTATAAACAAAAATATTTATAACGCAATATTTAAATTTTTTATTCTAAAAAACCTAGTAACTATACATACTATGTTTTATGTTAAAATACTTACCGATTTTGCTGTGCAAGTTTAACAAGCTGTTGACCTCTTGACAACATTTTAAATTCTAATATTCTGCCTTTACTCATTTGAATGTAGAATAAAACTAAATACGAAATAATTAAAAACATGTGCAAACATTGCCTCTATTGTAAGAAAATATAATAGCAGCAAATATAACGGTGATTAAACGAATTTTTTCAGAATTCTTTTAGATACTAGTTTATTTTGTTGTATGATTTGTACGAGTTTCAAAAACATACTATGTTTTTTTATTGTATTTTGAAGTTTTTGATTGAGTTACTAGAAACTAATCTTTCAAATGACGTATTTAGGATAAAGATACCAGAAAACGGATTTTTGTAAAAGAAAGATAATTTTATTTAGAATAAAATAAACCAATAAAAAAAGAACATAGTATCTAAAGTTACTAGGTTTTTTTATTGTACATGAGAATACTAGTTAACCCTTGTACACAATTGGAACGCCCTATCTTAATTTTAAGTTACTAGTTTTATTAATTTCGATGATAAGCTTTTACACATTGGGGGGTCTAAGAGAGGTTCTGAACCACCACTCCAATTGATCCCAAATTAGGGGGGCACGGAAGAAATAGTAAAGAACACCCTTGTGGCAAATTGGAAGCTTCTACATTTGTTTCAAGTAACTATCTTTATTAATTTCGAAAATATGCTTTAAGGGCCTAAGAACTGAGTGGCTGGTCCCCGATCCACTACTCCAATGAGGCCCAAATTTCAAAGACACTTCCGAAATAGGAAGGGACACCCTGATACCAAATTTGGAGGTTCTATCTTCATTGGTTTCGGAATTATGCTCGTTTGGCCTAAATTCGATCAAAAAGTTCTAAGTTCCGAACCCATTGTCCAATCCTCACTGTACGTAATCACCGCCGTAGTTTCGCTGCCAATAACCTACAGCACAAATTTCATGAAGATAGCCTCATTAGTTGTTGAGTTATCGTGATTTTTTATATATGTTCCTTAGCCCTGACATCGATTAAAAGGTCCGGAATCCGAACCGTTGGGCTGATTTCGCCCTTATATAGTCCGCGCTATACTTATAGTACTAGTTAACCCTTGTACACAATTTGAAAGGTCTATCCTAATTTTAAGTAACTATTTTTAGTAATTTCGATTATAAGCCTTTAAAACTTGGGAGGTCTGAGAGGGGTACAGAACAACCACTCCAATTGATCCCAAATTAGGGGAACACGCAAGAGATAGTAAAGAACACCCTTGTGGCAAATTGGAAGCTTCTACATTTTTTCAAGTTGTTATCTTTATTAATTTTAAAGATATGCTTTAAGGTCTTCGGAAATGTGTGGTTGGTCTCCGACCCACTACTCCAATGGGACCCAAATTCACAAGACACTTAGGAAATAGGAAGGGACACCCTGATACTAAATTTGGAGGTTCTATCTTCATTGGTTTCGGAATTATGCTCGTTTGGCCTAAATTCGATCAAAAAGTTCTAGGTTCCGAACCCATGGTCCAATACCTTACGCAATTCCCGAAGTAGTTTCATTACTAGTAATCTACAGCACAAATTTGATGAAGATAGCGTCATTAGTTGTTGAGTTATCGTGATTTTTTATATTTGTTCGTTAGCCCTGAAACCGATTAAAAGGTCCAGAATCCGAACCCATGGGCCGATTTCGCCCATATGCAATCCCCGCCGTACTTTCAGTCCTAGTAACCTACAGTTAAAATTTCATCAAGATAGCTCCATTATTTTTTGAGTTATCGTGCCTACGGACGGACGGACGGACGGACATGGCTATATCGACTAAGGCGGTCACGCTGATCACAAATATATATACTTTTCCATATCTAGCTCGCTTCCTTTAGGTGGTTACAAACACCATACCAAAGTTAATATACCCTTTTACCTATTCTATAGGTGTAGGGTATAAAAAATACACTTACAAAAATAAAATTTTAATAATTTAAAAATGAAATATTCTTTTAATTCGATTCCAATTAAATAATGAACTTTAAGTCCCCCAAAAAGTAATTGACTTCAGTTTTAATTTGTTTTCTAAAAGATAATTATGATTATATGTACAAATTTGGTTATGGTTGAAAATTTAATTGAATATAAATCTTATTTTTTAAATGAAATTAATGAGATTTAAGTATTTTGATGTCAAATTTCTATAAAAATGACTTTGGAATTAATTTATTTAATAATACATATTTAAAAATTATGGGATACACGATTGAATGGTTTTTGTTTGTTTAAAAAAAAATAATCAAATTATCAATACTTGATTTAAAAAGTCATCATATTTGATGGATTTTTAAAAAAAATAAATCTTAAAATTTTTGGGTGCTATGTACAATTTAATAAACACAGTATTTAATATGATGACCTTTTTTTTATTTCAGTATTATTGTGTGAATATAAAGTCTAAAAAAGGATTAGGGTTATTTATGCTTAAATCGAAATCATAACATCGCTTTCCTTCCATCAGAACAATTGTCGTAACTTATACGAGCTTATCTTGACTGATTCAAATGTATAACTATAGAGTGATTTATTTTAAATCCAAATCCTAATATTTAATCAAATATATAAAATAGGGCTTGAAAGCTTGAACTTAAATTAAACTTCTTCTAACAAAACTACACGTTCAAGTTTTTAGTTTTTGTCTGATAAATGAGTTGTGAGTTCAAGTACAGTTTTATGCATTCGACTGATTGTTCATAAAGCAAGATGCAGAAAGGGAGGCTCTTCTTTATCCAATATTTCTTTTGAAAAATGTGAAAATTCTGAATCACTAAAATTTATACGCTCCAAATAATATAAAACTTTCGTGGAAACATCATACTTTTTTCACCATGCACGCCAAATTTCCCACAAAATATCTGGAGATCTTATGCTTATCTAAAATCACGAGAACTTTTTAAAGTATACAATACTTATAATCAGGAGGAACTTATTATAATTTACAGAAGCAGCAGCTCCTCTTTATTTAAGGGAGGTGTTAAGAGAACGACTAAGAGAGGGCAAACAATGTCTGGAAGGAAAGAGCACGAAGGCTGGGAGACTGACTAGAATATAGAAAATTGTTTGAAACTTTTTGTTTTGAAAATATTCCAATTTTACAGAAGGCTTAAATTTTTGGAATTGGAATTATATAATAATATGGTATTTCTAAAATTTATATAGGCTTTAATTCTCTTTGGAATGAGAAATTAGAAATTAAAAATTTGACGAATTAGGAATTATTTCTCATCTCTGTTGTGTAATAAGATCTATTGGATTTTATTTCTCTAGACTTTATTTCCCCTAATAATAATATCTAATAATTATAAGTCAAGGTTGAAAGAGCTGCTTATCTGTTTAGATTGCCTATCGAAAGAAATTAATGCCTTTGCCAAACAGTTCTTCCAGTAGAGCCTATTTAAAGAGCTCTTCTATAATTCGTTCCTCCAAATTTTGGAATACATTACCATACCTCTAAATATATTTCTTTCTTTCAAAAATTCTAAATTTTTATATTTATTTCCATGAAATCAGAAGGCAGAGGTTGTAATGCATACAGTAAATTTGATATCCATAGGTTGAGTAGTTGAGGAACAATTACGGCATCTATGATAGCAGAATCCAATTAAAGTAAATTAGAGAAGACATTAAAGCAATATATTTATATAACTATCATGTAATTTATAATAATTTTATATATAGAAATTTTAAATTCCTGGTACCAGTACCCCAAAACAACATGTTTTCTAACATTATAATAAACTCTTTTAAAAATTTCATTTAATATTTTAGTTTATTTTTTCTCTACAAATTTTTTAATTAAAAATTCTAATAACGTACGATCATAATTGCATATGTTATTATTTTTATATACGATATTACATGACAAGACACATACATACATACTCGTATATCCTTAATTTCATATGTTTTAATAAAAATTAAGTTTTTTTCATATCCTTTTTATTATTATAATTATATCCTTAAAGATATCATGTGATCTTTGAATCCATTTTAATAAAAAAATATATACAATGAACATATTTTAATATGTAATAGAGTAATTCAAAAGGATATGTGTGTGTTTTGTATAGTATAAAATGATTTAAGAGTTACCATCGTTGATTAAAAAATAAATATTAAATATGGAAAAAAATTAAAGAAAATTTTCACTTTTCATTATCTTAAATAATTGTTACCTTTCATTTTTATTATTATCTATTTAAATAATTATATATAGTTATAATTATAAAGTACAAACATATTTTGCTTGTAGATGTGTATGTATATGTTTATTTTTATATACACGTTTATTTATTATTTAACTTATATTTAAGATATACAAGAATTTGTAATTTTTATTAAAAGAAAACAAAGTAAACTTCAATACACCTATGTATATCAATAGAATGCATACCTATTTACAGTTGCGGACAAATATAAATTTTATTTTAAAAGTGATTTTTAAAACGATTTAAAACATCGTTGAAAAAAATATAATTTTATTATGACATTTGAGATAAGGTAAGAAATGTTTGGAAGGTTACGACTAAGAAGTAAGAATTTATTAAAACTGTTTAGACACTTAGAAAAAAGTTTCAAACCTATCGAATGTCAAAATCAATTTGAATCACTACCAGATTAATTAAAGAAATAGAAATTGAAACTTTATACTACCAAAAATTGAAATTATAAGGATCTAGAATATTAGAATTTTGCTACTAATATACAAACCTTAGGTTGAAATAGAATAGTTTGTAACATGACATGTGAGGAGTGCAGATTCAAATCGTGCAATGTCCATATAAGACAATTTTCTCATAATATTCAAGAAAGTTTGAAATGAGATCTAAATATTAACAAAATCCCAAAAAGAAAAGTAAAATTATTTTTAGTATAGAAACCCTACTTTAAGCTTGTGAATCGCAAAATGATAAAAAATGATAGAATTTCTAATTTCCTGCAAAAATCTATCATAAAGTCAATTAGACAGAATATGGACATTGCATGTTTTGAATAGGATCTCTTCATATAGACTCTGAGGAGAAACTTGTTTAAAAAATCTAGGCTATCATAAAAACCTGTTTCAAGCGGCAAAATTAATTATTTGACTTGATAAAAGTTTGATATGATAAAAAAAATATCTATAACTGCTTTTCTTACTCCATGCCAATGTCGTTTTGCGAAGAAATCTTACTTACTATCTTTCAGGATCTCGACAATCAAAAATTTTAAACAAATGGAACTGGCCATTAAGAATTAAAACCTAAAGTACAATTGTATGACCATTTGCTCGCAATAATACTTTTCCTATTTCTTAACAATATACCCGTTCCATTTACTTTTGCAAACAACCAAAAATTTATTTCAAAATTGTTCCGAAGTTTTTGTTCGTGAATGTAGCTGTAAATCTTGTTTTAAAAAATTTTTTCTTCCTGTTTATTTATAAAAAAAAAACGTATTAAATATGGGATGTGTTGTTAAACTTGAACTGTAACAAGGAAGGATTATTAAAAAAAAAAAGGATTGATGGCCCTTTAAATATAATTAATATGCATAATACCATTCGTATATAGAAGAAGTTATTTTGTAGAAATCAGGGCGTCGGTTTATTTTTTAAAAGTATAAACATATAGCATATTCGTTTTCATTCGTATGTTTGTTATATATATATATATATATATATATATATATATATATATATTATATATATTTTTTTATGTACAATTAATGAGCATATATGTAATATATATATTTATTAACATAATAATATATATGTACAAATAATTATGTACTCTCGAATGTATAGTTATATTTTTTACAGGATATAAACAAATTTTGTAAGAATAAAAAAATGTTTGTAACCTTGGGAATTTTAAAGGTATATTTTTGTATATTAGATTTTTATTTTACTGTAGATACTTTAAATTTAATTTTATTAAATTTTTTTTAATGTTAAAAGAAAAAAAAAGAATGAAAGGGCTTTAGAAAATTATTAATAATAATAAAAACAATAACTTTATGAAATTATATAATTAAAACAAAACACTTTAAGTATTCTTTTATATTTTAAAGGATTTTCTTTATTTTTTTTTTTATGTACTAATTTTAGGACATTATTTTATATATGTAGTAGTAGAACATTTGGTACATTTATTTGGTTTGTGTTTGTTAATTAGTTTAAAAGAAATATTTAATATATTATTTTAACTTTAATATTATTAAGAAAAAAATTAAGCTTTAAAAATTGAACAAATTAAAAAAAATTATTATTATTAAAGTTTGTAAATAGGGTTCATTTAATTAATACTAAAAAAGTATATAATTAAAACAATATTTTTTTAATTTATTTTTATTTTATATATAAAAAGAACATGACATTTTATTTAGAGTAAAGTTAAAGTTAATATTACATAAATATAAAAAAATATAATATTAAGAGTTATATATACAATTTTTATATTGTTATTTTTATTAAAATAAATATTAAAATTATTTTCAATAATTAAGAAATATTATTAATTTTGTTTATATTATATATTTGTATATTTTTTAAATTATATTTGGTAACCATGGGGATTTGTAAAAAATTTTCAAACCCAATTATAAAAATTCATGATCCGTACAGAAATCGAACCCGCACCCTAGTTTAGAAAGCCAAATGCTTACCCACTAACCCACCGAGGCTCCTAAAATTTTATATTAATAGTTGAATTTTTTACGAACTGCTTCTATGAAATATAATAAGCGGTAGGTATTGTTTTCGCACCAAAAATTGAACCCTGAGATTTTTGAATGTCTGTGTGTACGTGTATAGGTACATACGTCTGTTTGTGCACACGTGTACAGCCTAAACGGCTAAGCGGAATGTTTTCAAATTTATATAAAAGATTTTGATGTTAATATTTTAAATTGATAAGCTTTTGGAGAAATTGAGGCAACTCCAAGAGAAGCTTTTAAGGGTAATTTTTAGGTTTTTTTTACAAATATTTTGTAAACCAAAACTAGTACAAAAAAACTTTGTACATGAAAGTTCGTAGACTAATAAAGAGCTACAATAGAAAGTTTTTAATCCAACGAACTTTAGTGCCCTTTACTTAAATTTAAAAGGAATTTTTGGATTTTTTTAAGTCTAAATTTAATATGTAAATATTTTTATATTATTTGCATTACAAAATTTAAACTGGGAAAAAATTAACCTATGATTTTCTTGTAAGAGTGGCAGGCTCTGTGGTGGACACAGCATATTTTTTTTTTATTTATTGAGGTTAGTAATAAATAAAATATCTTATTATTTGCTGTGTAAATGGCGCCCAACAAAATTAAAAAAATATAATTCTTTACTTCTTATACATCATTTTCTAATGCAATTAGTAAAAACAGGTATTGATTAAAATGCAAAAGATTTAGTCATTCCAAAACTATATTATTAATACAGCATCTTAGTCTATGGAAGTTTGTTGGTAATGCACACATGGATTTTTTGGAACCATAAACTATCCCATATCTTTACTAAAGTTGGTTCAAATTTAGTTTTGTACAGCATAGATAATAAACATAGATTAATAAACATATTAATATAATTCTCACGATATCACCAATCCATCAAATTTGTTTTCCTAATTCAAGTCCTGACTATGGTATACCTAGGACATTATAGAAGTAAAGTTTTGGGACGAAATATAAAACACTTAAGGATGTTGTCCAAATCATTTAATTGAATAATATAACTCACAGATACAGGAATACCTTGTAATATAACAAATATAGTTGGAAATCTAAGATTCCTAACATGTTATATATGCCTATAGTATTATTCCATCTTTTAATTGTATGTATATAATGTACTGACTATAGATTATACAACTAACTACAGTATAATATTTGTCAATTAACTTCTCTCCAATATGTGCCTACAATAAAAACAGGCTTATTAGACTAACAGTTGAATAGTTACCACTTTAAAAAACAAATATCAATGTGTAATATTACGAGTATATTAAAGAAGATTATTTTGATTAAATTACTCCAACTACTTCACAAGACCCGGGTGCATCTGCGTCACTTTCGAAGTAAAAAAGAAACCTTCTAGTGACTAATCAATATTCGGTTTAAAAAAATATTATATCTAATTAAAAACTTTAATCCAATACAACTTAAATAATAGTAATAATTATAAATTTAAACTGTTTTAAAGTTGAATTTATTAATTTTCAATTTAATTAATATCCAAAGCCATGTTTTTTTTAAACTTTTGTAATTACACCCATTATTTATCTTAAATTAAATTCAAAATTCACATGCAAGCATTTTATTATAAAACAAATAATTGCAAAATTGTAAATTCAATAAATATAAAATTCGAAATAAATTTTTAAAAAAAATTTAATACATTTTTATCTTAACATCATTTTTGACATGTTACAATGCAAAAATAATACCAATTTATTTTAATTTTTTTTTTTTTTAAATAAATATGTAATAAATTTAATTAAATTAATTAATTTTAAATACATATAATTGATATTACAATAATTCTCTGATTAAATTTGTTTTGTGATTATTTCAATTTGGGAATAAATTAAATTAAAAAAATATTTATATTTCAATCAAATTAAAATGAATGAAAAAATAAAAGAAAAATATAAATAAAATGCTAAAATGTCCAAAAAATTTATTGATAATCAGTTTAATTACAAAAAAAATAAAATAAAGCAATTTTAAAATATGTAAAATTTAACAAATGTCAAAGTAATCCCATATTGCTGTTATGTGTCAAATTAATTTGATTTAACCCGCGATAATAATTCAGAAATAAATATTGGATTAATTTTTAAAATTTAAGTTGATAATTTTATTACGATTATGTTTTTTTAAAATTTTCATTTTATTTCAAAATTAATTGGTTATGGAATTGAAATTACTGACATGGCAATTGAAGTGATGGAAATGGAGGCGAGAGCGAAACAAAATTATTACAATATAAACAAAATAGAATTGTATTTATTAGAAATCTAAGACGTTTTTACATGTTATAAGGCCTAGTTACTACATCTTATTTAAATTTTTTATGGGGACCTCCTGTTCCAAAATATACCTATGGTATAGGCAGCCTTATTAGTCTAACAGATGAACGGTTAGCACTTAAAAAACAAAAATAAAAAAACGAAATGAATCCGACCTAAAAGGCTTAGGATTTTAAAAATAAACAACGCATACCTTTTCAATATTATTAAAACTTTTTCAAAATTCACTATTATAGAAGGATAAAATAAAATTTCGAAAAGCTCATGAGGCCTATAAATGTTAGGATTTAAAAAAAAATATCGTATGAAGAACAGATCTTTTGAAGTTTGCGAAAAAGTATTGATTTGAAACTTAACAATTAACGCATTACAAATTTAAATTGGGAAAATTAAATAAATGTAAATTTAAATCTACAAGTAAAATAAATTTAAGGCTACACAGTTTCAAATCGGTTTTATACAACAATTTTAGAATTTATATATAAGTTTGTTTGTAACCTACTCTCAACTATCCTTTCTATTCTATTTTCCTTTCAAATCCTTAGCATCATAGCCAAGTCTACATATCTATTCACCATAGTTATGGATATAAAGAAACTCGTTCCTAGAGTTTGACTTGTTTCTTTATATCCATAACTATGGTGAAGTCCTATAGTTTGACAAACAAGTTGACTTGACGTGTAAGAAAAAAAATCCAATTTATAAAGGTAAAAACAAAACCAAGTAATTAATTTAATATTTAATTATGATTTATATTAAGTATTTAATTATGATTTTTTTTTAAAACTGTGGTGAAAAATTTTATTTAAATATGGTGAATACTTATAATATTGACGGTTATATTTCTAAATAAGATTTCTATTCACAATAGATGTTAAAAAAAATTAAGATTATCTATTGTGGGTTATAAAATCTTGTAAATTAAACAATTTTAAAACTCAATTCACTGTGGTGAAAATTTTATATTTAAATATTGATGAATACAATTCCTATCTAATTACGATTTCTATTCACAATAGATGTGTAAAAATACATTGTACTGTGTATTATAAATTATTAATTTACTTTGCAAAGTAATACACAAAAATAAATATGATATAATTATATATATAAATGTATGTTTATTTATACATAATAAAAAATGCGACATTATTAATAAAGAATAAAAATTTCACCTCAGGTTTTTATTTTTTAAATTATTATAATAATAAAAGATGAAAATATGGCGATTTATTACCCTTTAAGTTTAAATTTAATTTGTCATTTAGTATTTACATTGTGTTGCTTTTATTATTATTTAACTTCTTTTATTTTTGTGTTTGATTAATTCCCCTTTCTTTTTTTGTTCAAATTCTTTAACTCTACTTTTTTTTTTTAATTCCCTTTCCCGAATAAAACCTTTATTCTTCCATATTTATTTAAAAAAAATTTTCATATTTTTTTTGAATAATTGAAAATTCAAATGTAAGTAACACAGAAAAAAAAAAATGGCAGCTATAAAATTCGCTTATTTTGTCATTTAAAACAATAATGTTAAATCTATGTAAATATTATACAAAAATAAAAGTATAATAAAATAAAAAAATATGCGTAAATAAATATTTAAAAATAAAATACATTTTAATTTTTAACCCTTTTAATAATTTTATTTGAAAATGGACCAAAATTTGCATAACTCGACTCCTGTATAAAAATATTTAAATAAATAAATAAAAATAAATAATAAAAAATCAATAAAAATTCAAAAAAAAGTTTTCTAGGTAGGTATATAAAGCTGAAAACCTATATATTTCAATCCTTGATATTCCTTTTATATTCCTTTTAAATTATACAGGAATACAATGGGATAGTCATCCTCATTGTATTGTTTCTTATATTTTACATATCTTTTGTCTCTTTCTATCAAATATTTGTACATTTGATATGGTGTACACATATGTGTTCATAATCTGGTTGTTTTTATTATATATGTTTATTGTATATATATATATATATATATATATATATGTAAAATTATCAAATATGACTTTTGTTTCCTTCATTTAATATCCATAAATTCGATTTTGACGATTTTTTATTGCTGTTCTTGTTTTTTTCGATATTATTTTCTCATTCGATTCTATTTTTTTTTTATTTTTCTTATTTTTCGATATTATTTGTAAAATTTAAATAAAAAAAAAACAAAAAATTGCACAGAAAATAGAAGCAAAATATTTTCAACCATTTTGGTAGCAATAAAAAAGTATTGTTTTCGTGTTGTTTATAAATTTCTTTATTTTCGCAAAAAAAAAAAAAAATAAAACAGTTTTTATGAATATGAAATAAACATAAATATAAACATAAAAATTTTACAAAAAATAAAAGAGTTGCCAGATAAGTTTGAAAGCTTAACTTTTCGTTAAAGTAATAAGTTAACAATTTTTAGAGGAAATTTTAAGGTTCTATCTTTATTGGCCTTTGGCCTCAATTCGATCAAAAGGTTCTAGAATTCGAACCCATTGTATACAATGGACATTTAAATTAAATTATATAGTCAGTACACTTTCAGTACTCAGAGTCTTCAGGTTAAATGGAGGAATAACATAGATTTAAATATTTTTTGTATTAAAATGACGTTTTAAAAATGTATATACTTTTTTTTTTTGTTCACAACAAACTGTAACCCTTATCCTATTTATTAAATCGTATTTATAATATATATTCATTACATGTAAATACAATAAAAACTTAATTTAACATTGGCTGATTAACATGGGTCTGTGTAGCTGGTTAATAGTGGAATAGGTGTAACAGACATAGAAATCAGACATATCTTTACGCTTAATAATTCATAATATGAATACTTAAACTACTTCTAAATTCTAATCAGGAAAATCAAGTCCTTAATTTTCATATCTATAGGATCAAAACCACAAATATGGAGGAGTCTTAAATTTGTTACTTTTTTAACTTTTTAAAAATGTGGAAAAAATTAAATGACATTTACAAATTTATTTATAACTAGCTAATACCCGGTGCGCGTTGCTGCGCCTCTCAATGGAGGTTTAATTGAATTTGATGTTACTGCAAAAAGTAAACACAAAAATTACACACGGTTATCACATGTAAATTTTAAAATGTATGAAAGCAATCTTTTAAAACGATTTTCTAGGATTATTCTAGTAATTTTTTAAACTTTCTGTAATTCAAAGCAGTAGAAACTACTTTCCAAAATTTGACGTAATTTACTTCCAAAAAATTTTTTTTGACCAAACGTAGGACCGACTATTAACAGACTCAACTCCATTTTC
>CAUJBZ010000150.1:0-108817 GCA_963082915.1 Dolichopus griseipennis
GAACCTGAAGATATACTTCAACAACAAAGTAGTAGTGGTAGTAATAGTAATAACAATAGCGATTTAAATATTAATGTTGCATCAACATCCTCAACCTCTTCAGCAGCACAAACAAAATCTAAATCTACAGAGCAAAATAAAAATGAAATCAATAAAAATAGTAATAGTAATTTAATTAAAACACCATCAACATCATCGTCATCATCAACGTCATCTAGTTCTGATGAAGAAAATGGTGGTAATTTATCTACAAGCTCAGAGAGCAGTAGTTCTACATCTGTAAATAGCAATAGTTCTAAAGAGGCTGAAACCGTATGTAAACAACCAAAATTAAATTCACATCATCATCACATTAGTAGAGACTTAGAACAATCAAAGAAACCAATAACAATTTCTGAAGAAAAATTATGTAAAATATGTTATGCTGCTGAATATAACACGGCGTTTTTACCTTGCGGCCATGTTGTGGCATGTGCAAAGTGTGCATCGTCTGTAACAAAGTGCCCAATGTGCCGAAAACCATTTACAAATGTTATGCGTGTATATTTTTCTTAAAATTCTTTAAAAATGATGTAAAAACTATAAAAAGTTTAGCATTATTTTTATTATTTACGAAAGTTCAGATATTGTTTCAATATCAATATAGCTTTAGTAGAATAAAAATAATTAAAACTTTTAATAGTTTTGGAAATAAGAAATTTGTAAATTTAAAATCATTATTATTTATTAGAGTGGATGATAATTTAATAGAATATATAAAAGGAAATTATCCAAAACGATGTAACCACCTCCCATAGATGATAACTGATCATAAATAATTTGATCATAAAAATTTATGGGGGGTGGTAAAAACGTTAAACAATAATTTCTTTAGGAACTCTTTTAAATTTTCACACTTTCAGTATTATATCTTTCCGAAAAACCACTCTAAATTATTTTTTTTATTAATTATCAATATTTAAAAATGTAAAAAAACAGTAAAAGAAAAGAACATATAAAAACTAAATACCTATATTTAACTTGAGCTTTATTGTATGTAATTAATAAATAAATTTAAAAATTGTAAAAAATAATTTAAATTAGTGTTAAACTTTATCAAAAAACCTTAGACTTTAGAAAAAAATTAAGATATAATATATATATACATATTTGAAAAAGAAAATCAAATTGTGTTTTTTACCTTAATATAGATATACATGTGCATTTTAAGCTACATAAATGCTAGCTAGACAAAAGGAAGACTTTGATAGAAAATTTTTTTCTTAATCTTCAGCTCATAAGAAATATCAAAAAAAATTTAATGAGATCAAAAATATTATCAAGAAAATGTAGTTGAAACTTGAAAGCGTTAATAATAAATTTAAATAATTTGTACTGTATTTGTTTTGGGCCTTGTTTTTTTTTTTGTTAAATAGAAAGGCTGTGCAAATTATCACATGCAAGTAAAACCTTAACTTTTTTTGTTAATATAAAGATATAACTTATCGCATATATGCATTTAGTTTAGAGAAGGGGGTATTTGATATTATTAAAATGTTTTATTTTTCAGTTTAAAAAACCGAAAAAGATCATCAGCGTAATTTTAATTCTTTAAATCTAACCTAAATAAGTTGGATACTATTTATTTGGCTAAATAACAGTACTAATTATAAATTAATTAATTAATATTGATATCAAGTTTGTTAATATTAAATTTCCCCTTTAAAATGAAATTTCGGAAAAATAATCAAGACGTAAACATGAACGATAGCTTTGCAAATTAAAAAAATTTAAAAGAAGAAAATTTATTATAAAGAATTTTTATTTTGTGTAAAGAATTAAATTAAAAAACCAAAAAAAAAAAAAAACGTTAAAGAAATCAAAAAAGTTAACAAGAAAGCTTTCATAAAATATATTTAAATTAAAGAATTCAAGAAAAAAATTAATTCGAAATTTTATTTAATTATATTTTGAACTGACTGGGAAAACTCTAAGCTGGTTTTATTTTCGGAAGTTATGGAACAATTTAAAGCATGCTTTGAATATTTTTAACATTTTAAAACATGTCATATTTTGGATATAAATGGTATTAAAGATGAACACAATGTAACAGCTTGTGAAAGTTTATAGTTCCATTTATTGCTGAATTTAGCAATTGAAAAAAAAAAACAAAAACAATTTTCAAAATGAGGAAAATTATTAAAAATATTTCTGTGAAATAATAAACTTTTTTTGTCGTAATGTATTTTTTAACTTAAAATTATTTATATTTATGTACCTACCTACATATTATTTAAAATAAGAATGGGAAATGATTTTTGTTTTTGTATTTTTTGTAATTAATTATGTTTGATGGAGTGAATAAAGGTGATTTTCTAAAAATTATTAAAATAACTTACAAAAAATTATTTGCAAAAAATTCAAATATTTGAAATACAGAATTTACGAAACCAGGTTCTTTTTTTTTCCAAATTTAAAACCTAAATTAGTAAGTAAACACTATTTTTTATTTTAGTGAACAAATTTCTGATGGCTTTTAATTTTCTTAAACATTTTTTTATAAAATTTAATTAATTTATTTTCTAAAAATTTATTTTGAGATTTAATATTATTAAATTAAATGTCATTTTTATTCCAAATTTTTGTAAAATAAATAAAAGTGTTACCATTGTGAAAAAATAATTCTAAATAAAATACTTCACATTATATAAAGTGACAAAATGATAACTTATTTAACCTAAGTTTTTCATATTTAATTAAATAAAAAACTGACACTTTATCAAATTTATATAATAAATAAAATAAATGACTGATAAATATCAGTTTATGGTAAATTTTTAATTTTTCAAAGATTTTTTCTCATTTATTTTTATAATGAAAATTCAAACAATAATTACAATAAGAAAAAACTTTTAAATATAATATATAATATGTAAATATATCAATTTAGGATAATAATTATTTATTTAAAGTGAAAAAAAAAAGAAAATTTATATATAATATTACATTAAAATATATAATATAATAAAATTTAACTCGAACCTGATGCATATATAAATTAAAAAATAAAAATATTCTATATACCCATTAAAATATAACAATTTAAAATGTATAAAAAAACAGATGATTAAAATTAAATCATAAATAGTTAAAACAAATTTTATATTTAAAAAAAAAAAATGGTAATGAAAGAAAATAAAATAGATGAGATATAAAATACAATAAATATAAAAGTATATAATTTAAAATATTAAATTTTTTTTAAATTGTGTACATTTTTTTTATTTAATAGATAATAAAAATTAATCGATGGTATAATTTTCTGTTTTATTAGGTTACACTCACAGGAAATTAATAAGTATTTATTTTTTTTTTCCTCCTGTATCAAATTCTTTTTTTTTTTTTTTTTCTAATTATTCTTTTGAAAATAATATTTTTGAGGTTATTTTCAAAAAGTATAAAATTTTGTATATTTTGTATATATTTTTAATATTTTGTGACAAATCAATTCAATAGAAATTCAAAAAAAATTGTATTTTGTAAAATGTTTAAATAATTAGAAATTCTGTTAATTTCATAAATCAAATTAAAAAAATTTGAAAATTTTAACTGATTAAACAACGAACGGTTTAGAGATTTTAAATTTTTAAAAAATTGTTAAAAGAATTAATATTATTGCGTAAATTTTTTAATACAATAAAAAAAGTATTGCTGTATAAAACCGTATTGCTTTAAATGAAATCATGTGGCTTTTAGTTAAAAAAATGAACTTATTATGAACCTTACAAAAATCTCTAAAATTTAAACAATTTACAAAATGCTATTTTTAATTGAAAATAAAATAAACAATAAATAGGAAAAAAAGAAAATAATTTTAATTAATGTATGTAAAAAGAAATATATAAACTATAATTAAATATGTATAGAAAATAAAGGACTAAAATAGACGATTAACATAGTTGCACATTATATTAAATTACATTTTAATAAAACCAATTGAAAAATTCATAAAAAGAAATAAATAACAATAAATTGAAAGAAATATGTTATAGAAAAATACACACACACAATAATTTATTTATTTAGATTGTATCAAATTCAATAAAAATTCAAAAAAATCCAAACAAAAAATATGATAAAAAAAATTAAGTTTAAATTTTTGTAAAATTCTAACAAAGAATATAAAAATTATGTAAAAAATCGTTTAAAACAAACAAAAAAAAAAAAAGAAAAGTTTTTTAATGAATGGATATATTCATTGAAGAATAAAAATGAAATAAAATGTTAAAATTTTAATACTTGAAATAATTTGTGTTTTAATTCAATTCAATTATTAATTTTTCAGATATAAAACTTTTGAGATTGCTTGTTCGAAAGACTTGACCTTCCTTTGCCTAAATATTTTTTTTTCAGTTGCTTTTTAATATTTGAAGTTTTAAAAATTTATTCACTTAGAGGAGAGTGGAATAAATATTTATAACCTGATGGGCAAGGCAAATTCTTTATCAATATTTAACACGATCTTCAGCAACTGTTTTGACTCCTAAATTAAAATTTCTAATTGTTGAAGGAAAAATAGTAGCTGACCACTCATTAACATTTAAATTAAAAATTTTGTTAAAATTAGCTTTCTGTCATATGAGGAACTTTAGATATTCAGAGAAATTATGTACTCAATGGAACTTGAAATTCATAATGGAAATTGAAATTAAAGTGATTTTAAAATAATTTCTAGGGTTCCTATAATTTTTGATCAAAATTGAGCCGTGTTGTATGAATTTATAGTTTAAGTATATGCTTAAAAACTAATAGGACTTGAATTTGAAATTTATTTAGGCAAAAAAATAACATTCCAAGCACATTTTTAAAGTTTCAGAAATTTTATGACATCATATTTGAATATTAAAATGAGGCAAGTATAATAAGGTAAGGGCATTTGTAAAGCTATGAATTACTTAAAGCAAAGCTAATTGTACATGGTTACTATCAAAACTTTTAAAAGCAGAGTCTATTTAAAACTCTCAAGAATAGAACATTAAAAATTTAATTTTCGGTAAGTAGTACAGGTAAAGTAATTTTTAAAAGATTTGGACAATATTTTTAGGTGTCAGTCCATTGTCATAACAGAAATGGGTAAGTAAATTAAAAAAGTAAGTGGTGACAGCCTGATATAATCCGGAACTAGTTTTTATTATATTAATTATAATACGATATAATATATGGAACTGAATTTTTATGTATTATTTAAACTTTTCGTCATTTTGATTATTTGACGGTTAATTATTTTGAAGTTATACAAAATCAATATTTTATAATCGTTTCTTAAATGAATTACATATAGTAGGTACTTATAAGATTCATGATTGATAATTAAGTTTTTCCTGTATGCGCTCTGTTGTATTCTTAAAACTAAATTCAATTAGTGCAATGGTAAATTCTGTGATTTTAAATGGTAAATTTTAATTTATGTGATACAAGAAACAAGTGTTATTTGTTCAGTGTTGTTTTTAATTTACACTTTCCGTTGAATTTTTTTTTTTTTACTACAAATTATCTATGCGTGCAAGTGGATCTTTTCTACCAGCTTATTCTTTTAACATCATTGTGAAAAGGTGTTAATATTAAAACGATAATTGATGGTAATGAGCAATTTCCGTGTTCTGTAAACTCTACATTTAATATTTATTTCAACGTATTAAAAAATTTATATTATAGTTCCAATACGTTTGTCCGTTCCCCGCTCAGTGCCTCAATGCCTGTTTACAGAATATCAATCATTGGAAAAGGTATAATATATTATTAATGGATATGGCGATTCTAAAATTCTTAAATTTAACTAACGTATTTTTTTATAATTTTAATATAGTACCTAGAAGTTTTTATTTTTAAGTTAGAAGACTTCTAAGAAAATATTGAATGAAATTTTCATCTGAGGTCATAAAGATGTCCATATTTATTAGTTGTGACTGTATGATTTAATACTTAATGGTAATCGAAAAATATTTCTTAAGTATTTTACTAATACTTTGAATAAGACGTTTAAATTTATTTTTCTATGAATGAATCGCTTTTCAATTAAGAAAGAGATTCTAATTGATTTATGCAATTGGAAGTTATTTAAATTATTTTTATATATAGCTTTTAATTTGTTGTTTTGTTTTATTTTTGAAATAACTTACGTAAATGTTTCAGATTTAATCTGATCTCATCTGATTACATGATATCACAAACAAACAATTAAATGAAATGACTAATCAATGAATTCAATATAAGTTTAATTAAAAAAAGCTTATTTTAATCTGGTAATAGTGTGGGTTTAATGTATTTGTACATTTTTAAAATTAAACTTATATATTTTAATATAATTTGTACTTATTTAGAAGAATCTTATTAAAATTCTAAGAAAATTTAATTATAAACTTAACATAATTAAGAAGTTTATATAATATAAAAACTTTAACAACATACTAATCCCATAACACGTTTTAATTAATTATTTTTAATATTATCGAGATGATGGAATTAACAACTCGAGCAAGAGTCCGTAATAATCTGTATTCAAAATTTGCATTTCCAAAGGAGCCGTTCTTAGCATTTTATAAACTAAATCCGTATTTCAATATTTATATAACCGAAAGTCATCATGTGGAGTATCGTTGGTAGGATTTTGGCAGCTCCACAATTTTTCTTTGTAAATAATAGGATTTCAGGTTGCTTTGTTTGGATGCTTAGAGAGTTTTAATCACATACTGAAAAAAAAAACCATATGCAATTCTTTTATGAAAGGTAATATGCGATGTAAATAAATCTTTAAACACAAAGCAAATATCTATTTATACATTTATTTTCATTTATTTGCATAATGCATTTTTTTCTTATGCAGTAACGTAATCTGGGAAATTCCCCTTAAATTAATTATATTTTTTAAAAATCTTTTTTAAATGAAATGAAACGTAATTAAATATTAAAAGAATTCTGAGAATTAAAAAAAATTACGATATGTGAAATCATAAAGTAAATTAAAATCTCGTAAAAACATCAATAATCATTTTTCAAAATTAAATTCGAAATTCGAAAGTGAAAGAGGTTCGAAGAGTTGCCTTTCAACTTATATTTTCTTTTGTTCACAGCTGAAAGCCTAATAAGTTGTGTATTTAAAATTTTGCCAAAAGTAATTTATTTAATAATAAAGTCGGATTATATAATTACCCGTATTCTCAATTCCCTCGTACGGCTAAGTCGTAGATAATCTACGAAAAAGTGATTCCCAACTCCGATTTAACGTTACAAAAACTGCAAAAATCTACGAAAAAAACATTCATTCGTGCCATATTCGTACTTCATATTATTTCGTGATCAGTCCACTTCTGCGCATATAAATAAAAAGTTTTAAATCAATTTTCATTTTTATTTAATTATTTAGTTAACTTTGTTTTTTAAAAATATTTAAATTTCTTTTCAAAATGTTTTTCAAAAATTATTACTACAAAATTGAAAACAATAACCATAATTTTTACTTAAAAAAATGAATAAAAACGTCAAAGTTGCCATTGCAAATTTAATTTTCTACGAGGGAATTTAGATTCACTAAACCTTTTCAAAATTGGTAACGATTTTTCGTAGAAAGTCTACGAGGGAATTTAGAATAGGGGTGAATGTCTATATTACGGTCATACGGGTATCTCAGAGTTGACACAGTCTACTCTACTATTTTCTTCCTTGTTTTTTTTAAATTAATTTTTTTCTTAAATTGTAAACATTCTCCAACTTTACCGTCTGACACATTTGACATATTCTATTATTTTATAAAGATTTTTAATTAGTGAAATTATATAAAATTTTATTAAACCGTATTTTATTTATTGTTGATTAAAGTAATTAATTTAATCAATAGTTCTAATTATTGGTTTTGTATTGAATAATGAAAATCCCTTAATTATTATTCTGTAAAAGCTATTTTTTAATTGATTTTAATTAACGTCATTGCATATTTTTTACATTTAGAAATTATTTTTACAATTGGGTTGGGTCTGTAAACAAAACTTTATATCTTCATTTTTGTATAAGTGTGTTGAAAGTCTTAGAGCTTTTAATCTCATTTAACCTCATATATTTGTAAATAGCATGTTCTCAATTAGGAGGAATTTTATAGCTGTTTACATTGTAAAATAAAATCCCGGTCAAATAATATACTTATCATGAACTTGAATAGTTTTCTAAATGAACTTAAAGTTCAGTATCTTGTAAAATTAAAGGACTTATGCGGGCCTTAATTTTTTTTTATGAAAATGAATTAAAGCACGTGAGCATAAATTCCCTAAATGGTGGAATTAAAGTTCGTTGGCGATCTGTCACTGCACCAGATTTTGGTCGATTACGAAAGCCGATTTATTATAAAATCTTGTTTTATCGAAATTCTGTTTTGGTAAAATCCTGTTTTTTTTTAATAGTTCAATCCTAAATCACAAAATCTAAAAGTTACAATCCAAAACACAAATCCGAAACACCGCACAAAACCCAATACCTAACAATTCAAATTTAAACTTCATGGTTTTTCAATAGTTGGGACCTTTTACGACAATTCTGATTTTGTATCCAACTCTAAAATCTTACAGCTTAAAAATAGAATTTTAAAAAACAGAATTTTGATAAAACTAAATTGGGTTGGTGACTAAATCCACAAACCGAAATCCATAAATAAAAAATCCATAAATTCAAAATTCAAATTGTGACAAGACTACAAACTGTATTAAAAAAAATATATTGCGATTAGAAGTAATATATTGCCCTTTTCCGCGAATATTCTGGAAAAGGGCGTAATCATGTTTTTTATTCAGTATGTTAGCCCTTGTGGATTTTTATTTTTTGGCAAAAATCACTATGGATTTTGTTTTTTGTGGATTTAGTCACCGACCCAACTAAATTATGACAAACCGGCTTTCGATACGCTCCCACTGTTTTCAAAAATGAGTAAACCATTCTGCTATTTTGAAATTGTTTACTTTAATTATTTTCTGAAATTCTTTCATTAAATTAATCACCTATTGTGTGATTGACAAATTCATATTTCAATCATAAATTCTTCATGATTACTTGATTATTCTTGGAAATCAGGCTTCAATTTTCACTTGTCCTATATTTAAAAAACTTATTTTTTAGTTTATCAGTTATTGAACAATTAAATTAATCTGAAATATTCCGTAATTTAGATTTTAGTGTTAATTTAATCGATTTTCAATTAAAAACTTTATATTTTTATCAATATAAATTCCTTAAAAAAATAGTTAAAAGATTAACAAATAATATTGTTTCTTAACTATTTTTGTAAAACGACCATTTAAGCCATTAAAAAGTATTTTATAATATTTTATATTTCTTTTAAAAATATTAAATTATGTGTTACACTTAATAATTTATTTAGAATTGAAACAATATAGTAATTGAATTTTTTAAAAATTCCGGGAAAACTATAATTCGTTGCGTAGAGTCTAAAATGGCCAGCAAAATATTTTTTATTTTATGATTTTTTTTTAATTTATTATTTATAACTAGGAAAACCCCTTTGCAAGCACAAAGAGTCATTGTGTTGATTCGCTAAGTTTCATTTAGTTTAAATATATTAATTTTGCATTTTGTTGCCATTTTCCTCACCATCTAGCGTAAAAATAAAAGGCGCGTTTTTTTAAAGAGGTTTACTACTCCTCTTTGTTATTTTAAAAGTTGTTGTTATTTTAAAAGTTGTACCTATTACAGCTGCGAGTCTGAAATTTTGCCAAAAGTAGTTTAGTTTTATGGCCAAAGTTTCTGCAAAATTTGGTTGGTCTAGTGGAGTGGGTTCGAGTAGCTGCCATACAACTTCTTATTTTATATGAGCATTACTCTCCACCTAATTAAGCTGGGTGTCAGAAATTTTGTTAAAAATAGTTCAGTGTAATGGCCAAAGTTTCTGCAAAATTTGGTTGGTCTACTGTAGAGGGTTCGAGTAGCTGCCATACAATTCTTTATTTTATATGAGCGTTACACTACACCTAATGAAGCTATATGTTGGAAATTTTACCAAAAGTAATTAGCCGGATGATATAATGCATATGATACAGTCATACGGGTATCCCAGAGTTGACACAGTCTACTCTACTACACACTTCCTCGTTTTTTTTTAAATCATCAATTATTAAATGTTTAAAAAAACGAATTATAATGATATCAATGGAATAATGAAATGTAGATGAGAATAAAATTCTCTTAAAAATTTTCTTAAAAAGTCTTAAAATTCCCTTCCTATATAGAGTAGGAAAAAATATATGAACAAGTAATACTATTTTGTATAATATTTAAATTTAAATACTTAATCCGAAGTTTTTTTGATATCTGGGCTCAGATTTTTATTGTTACATAAATTTTTTTATTTACAAAAACCAACATTTTGCATTTGTACCATAATTTAATTTCTGAGAGTACAATTGAAAACTGGAATGCTAATAAATTTGACCAGGGCTGAAGAATATTTCCGCTGATTTGCTCAACGGGTTCGAATCGCTGCCATACAACTTCCTTTTTTATATGTATGTTATACTTAATATTAATTGAAGCTGAGTATGTGAAATTTTTTCAAAAGTAGTTAACTGTAAAGGCCAACGTCTATCCAAAATATAGTTGATCTAGAGCAAGAAGTTCGAATAGCTGCCATAACACTTATATTTTCTTTTATACATAACTTTATAAATATTATTTTAGTATTTAATTAAATAATTTGTTTTTTATAAAGAATTATTTAAAAAAAAAAATGTTTCACCCCCACACAAAATAGTTTTACTCATCGTGAATAATAATTTTTTTTTAAATTATGGGTTCTTATCAATATTACTTAATATTTACTATCGCAATGACTTAAACTTTTTAAAAACGGGAAATTACTTAATTTTAATTAAAAGTCATATATATTATAAATAGAAAACAGTGCTTAGTTGAGAATCTTCTATTTTCCAAGATTTGGTGTTGGAAATGTAATATTCATATTTTTTATTATTTTTTCATAAATTGGCATTTAACTCAGGTTCTAGCCCATTTTCATGAAAATTATGTAAAACTAATGAAGTAATTACTGCCCATTCTGTATACTTGTATGTATTATTTAAAAATTAAAATTGCTTTATTTTAAGTTGAATAATACATATTTAAGTAATTTAAGTAATAAATATTGCGTTTTTCAACCCTTAGTATTTCTTACATAATATAATAATAATAATAATAAAAATAATAAAATAATTAATATTCATTATACCCCATATTCAATTAATTACTTATATTTTGCGCTTTAATTAAATTTATTTTAATTATCGGGAATCAAAAACTTATCTGAAATCATGTAAAAATGCAAAAAAAAAAAAATATAAATTAATTAAATATAGAATATTAATTTAAATTTCCTTGAAAATTTCCCATTACTAATTGTTATTGTAATACATATCTTTAGAAAGATTATGAGTCAGTGCATTACAAGTCTTTAAGATACTTTATTAATTTTATCATCAGCATATTTTCACGTGAAATGAAAAATATATATACATACATATATATTAATATATTTATTAAAATATGCAGTTTGTTAAATAATTAGGTATTGAATTAAATCTATACTTAACTTTATATTAATAAATATTTTATTATATTCATCTTTTTATTAAATTTTAAAAAAAAATTCGAACATGTTTAATTGAACACATCTTCAATAAGATAAAAAAAAAATGTTTAAAAAATGTACAAATATTTCGTTGATTACCCTCAACTTTGGGATATTGATATTACTTAATAGTTTTTTTGTCAGTTTTTTTTTTTTTTTAGTGTTTTATTTTTCTATTCATTATATTATTTTTTAACAATTCAAAAACAAAAACTTAAAAAGAATTCTTATATGCTAAAATGTAATTTGTACATGGCTGACCAATATGTCAGCTCTCACAATTTATTTAGAACTATATTAATATAATCTCTTTTGATGTTTTAATATTGATATTTTGATTTTAACATAATATATTTTAGTTTTAAATTAATATTAATATAATTTTTTTTTTTTTTTTTTTTTTTTTTGTCAGTCAAACAGTTTACCTTAGAAAATAAGTGAATTTTTGACTCCCTGTTTTGATTGCTTACTTACAGGCGTATTGATAGAGCTCGAAATTGTACTTATTTTGTTTAAAGCCTGTATGTTGTCAATTTGTTAAGTTTAAGTGCAGGCTCTCGAAGAATTGTACCGTCATTAATAATCTGTCATTTCAACTCTGTTAAAATTTGTAAACACACATTAAATTTTTATACGTTAAAACTTTTAAGTTTTTACACTTTAAACCAAAAGTGTCCAAAATCCAACTTCAATGGCAATGACATTTCCCTTCATATATCAACAATATTTCTTATGTATATGTCATTTAAAATCTATGTACCTATTTGTAAATATGAAATATTTTGTAAAAACCCGCTTTTTAAAACCCTGTTTTTTTTAGAAAATCCCTTTTTTAAAAAATCCCGTTTTTATAAATTTTTTTTCAAGTAATTCGAAAATAAATAAATTTAGACTAGAGGGCGGGATTTTAAAAACGGGATAAAATAAAATTAATAAAATTTTAAGAAAAAGCGGGTTTCAGAATAGGTTTTGTAAAAAAAACCGGTTTTTGGGTAACTTAGTATTTTAATCAGAAAGTTATTTGAGATAAAGTCATGATTAATTAAAAAAAAAATATGCTATGTAATTAGTACATACAAGATACAATTACGATTTGGTACCCGAAAATATTTCGAAAATATTAATATTTAGATAAAGAACACCCAGTAACAAGCACCTTAAACAATTATTATTCACTTACATAAAATATATAAATTAAATATTTATTACAAGTGCATTTTCAAAGAACATATTTTTTAACAACAACAAACAATACAAATTGTTTCATTTCCGTTCGAAAAAATGTGATTCCCCGAATATTAAAATAATTCCCGAATGACTGTGAAATTGAATTAAAACACTAAATTAAAAGATTAATGTTGAAATAGATTATGATTTTATTTAATAGTATAGAATTTATTTTAAAAATATGTAATTATTACATTAAAGTAAGTACTAAACGAAAATGCAAAACCTATAATTTATAATGTTTGTTGTTTTCAGATTTAATTAATACAATATTGATAAATGTTTACTTGCTAGCCCTTCTTGTCAAAACATTTTCTGTATATTAGGTTCCTTAACAAGATAAAAATTAAAATTAATTCAATTAACTCAATTAGCTTATTATCGGATAATAAGGTTTTGAACGAGGGGCATTTTTGCCATTATTTCAAAACTATTATTGACAGCTGATTTTGACAGAATGTAAATTTTTAATATTTTGATGATCATTATAATGATCACATACAAAATGAAAGTTTGATTATTTATTTAAAACTTAAAAAATTCGATTTCAAATACAGAACTAGTTTTACTTAACCTCTTAACTCTTTTTCTACAGATAAAAAATTTAAATTTTAACAACTTTACTTTTTGACGTAACTGACAGTTGTCATTTGTCAAATTACAAATATAAATAAAAATAGTTCAATAATTATCGGACAATTGAATTAGGTATAATGTTTGAATACTATCTTTTTAAGGTCTTATTAATTTTGAAATAATTGAATTATTGTAATCAGTTCTTTTATTCTACTTATTTGAAAATTGTATCAAACTTTCTATATGAATTTGTTGTTATGGCAATAACCAAATTCTTCAGTTCTATGATTAATTGGAGAATGCAGAATGCTATACAGTATACAGTCTTATAAACAAACGGAATGAAAAGTCTGTTATTAATCAAATCAATGTCTTATTTTATTATTAATCGAATTATCCTATTAATTTTTTCTCAGGAGATTTCAGATCAAACTTTTTAAATTTGCGTTACCATAACAACAGCTTGTAGTCCTCCTAAAGGCTAAAACACAAATCCTAAAACATACAAACTGTTGCTCTGAACTCTAATACCATTTAAATTTTTCTTGAAGATTTTCAAAACAAAAAAAATTAACTTAGAAGAAAATTATTACACCTGTTTGTATCCAATATTATTGGTTGTTCTTATTGCTTTTAGATGATGTAGATTTTATGTTCTTATTGTTTTTGTTGTATTTTGTGAATGTAACATGCTAAAAAAAAAAATAAAATTATTCTAGTGAATGGAATGTAATTTGAGTCTACAAAATCTTGAGAAAAAAAAAACCAACTATTTACAAAATAAAAAAAAAAAAATTAAAACAACCATATAATCATAAGATTACAGCTTTGACCGGCTTAAAATGAGAATGTATATGTAATATGTATATATAATTGGTTTTTTTTTATATTGTGTTTGGTTGTTTGTTTCATATTAAATTATAATAAAAAAACAAAAACAAAAAATATTAATTAACAGTTCATTTCAAATAGTCAAGGTAGATTGAAAATAAAATTTTTGAAATTCTTTCTTAGCAGTATAGAATGGAATGCTGCATTGTAAGTAAAATTGTAAGAATTTTAATCATATTTTTAGATATTTTTTTGGTTATAATATAGTGATGGCGTTTATTTATGTAACAATTTTCATTTGAATACCAGTTTTATTGGTATTCACTTATTTTCTATTTAATTTTTATAAATGGAATGCCATAGAAAATTTTAAAATATTAAGAACTTTAATGGTATTTTAAAAAAATTTTATTTTGGATTTATTGTATATAGTCTTGAGAATAACAATTTAATATTTGAGTCCTTCGTTTGTTCCTTGAATTAAATTCTAAGTTTAATATTTAATTCTTCATAATATTTCTACAAGGGATAGTGGAAAACATGTTAAGCCATTGAATAAACTTTAAGAATTTTCTTTAACGGATTTTATTACTGTTCTGTTACTGTAATTTTATTTTAACGAGTAATAATGGAATAACGGACCAAAACCATGCTTTTTTCAAATTAAATTTTAGATAAGCTCCAGCTATTGGTGTTACCCAAGAATCAAGTATTACAAATGTACAGTTTGGTTTCAAGTATGAGTGATATGAAAAGAATACTTGGAAGTGGAGGTTTATAAAATTAAGGATCCCAAAAGATGAGGAAAATTGGGTGAATATTTAAAAAAATGAGGCTTGTTAAACTGCGAATATTGTTTAACTGTGTAGACAACAGAGCATTTGTTGCCCTTTTAAATCTTCTTCAAGGCTATTGATCTTGATAAGGCACAATGAAAATAAATAAACAAAATTGTTTATTGTTAATTACGAATTCGAAAATGATCTACAGAATTATTTTTTTAATAAAACTGATATTTAATATAGTGAATATTCAAATAAGGTTAATTATAATAAAAATTATTAAAAGTTGCTTAAATAATTAGATAATTAAATGAACAAAAATCTGTTGTTAATAAACCGAGTTTTCCACTTAGAAGTTGATTGTATGCTTACTAATCTAGCAGGAGCCTGTTGAATTCCCGTACAGGTCATGAAATTTTTAATCAAAAATATTGAAAAATTATTTTTCTTTACAAATCTCCTTGGTGACCAAATATAATTTGAATATACAAATATATAATATAAACAAAATAAATAATATTACTTATAAATTAATAGAAAGAAAGTCGGATGCACAACGAACCGCCAAGTCTACGTGTTAGGATGGTACAGGCTATCCGCCATAACAAACTACAACAATAACAAAGTAATTTTTTTTTAATCATTACAGGGTGGTTTCGAGTTATATTGGAAGCAATGCAGCAGGAAGTAATAGCGTAAGCTAAAAAATATAGAAAGTTATTAAATTAGGTTTATTTTTCGTGTATTCATATTTTGACTTAAAATTTTCCATCGTGAGTATTTTACGTCATATATTTTGAACTTATAAAAAATTGCAATCATTTTCTTTTTGTATAAATTTTATTTTATTTTATAAATTTGCAGCCGAATATGGGTGCTCCAAATATAAAATATCCAAAACGTTAAGGAAAAAAAAATTGAAAAATATTATAAAATAAAAAAAAAACCAAAATATCAGTTAAAAATTATATTTCATTTCAAAAGAATAACTGCAATTTATATAATTTTATTAAATTGATCTCATAAATTTTAGGTTTGCCACAATTCACAAAATTTATTTAATTGCAAGAACTTATAACATATTACATATACAGTTAATATATATATATATATATATACATATTTAAATGTATATAAATTAATGTTTTACGCAATCACAGCTTTTAAATGCATGCTTAGTCATATGATAAAAATTTTTTACATAAAAAAAAATCTTTGCCTTTAAGTCACCTCTAGTTTTATTTTTTTTTTTTTTAAGTTAATGACAATTGTGACTTTTGATTTTTTTCTAACAGTTCTTAAGCTTTTTTTTTTTAATAGTCTCCAATTTATATTTTTTATTTATCCTATACATAATATTTATATTGATGTAATCGTTAGATTGAAGATTTGTGATTTTTTTTTTTCATATAATTTTAAAACGCTTCGTATTGAATCAAATCTACGTATAAATCACGGTTTCATGCAATTTATTTACTTGAAAAGCAAAAAAAATATGAAAAATTCTTAATTTAAGTAAACCGGGGTGATCCAAAAAAATCGTTTATACACGCAGAATAATAATGAGTTTGGCAGTCGGCTATAAACTTAACTTCAAAGGCTGTAACTACAAATTAACAGTTCTTAAAACTTCATTGAGGTACTCATAGCTGAAAGTTTGTTATTATTTTTAACAGTAAGGTAAGAGAACTTTCTTAAGGTGATGACTGCCAAAAATGCGGCTGTGACAACCGAATTGTTTTGTTGAAAAATTCATTCCATGTATTCAGTTGTTGTAACTTCGTTCAATCGGTTGTAATAAAATTTTCGTTCAGTTACTACACCATCCATTTTAATACCACACCACTGCAAAGTCAGAAACGGCAAAGAAATGTCATACTTATTGTCAAACATTGTGGTAAATTTGAAAATAACTGAAAATATTTGACGCAATGCAATAGATTCTGAAATATATGTCGGTGACAAATATTTTATTAATTCTTTTAGTAACATTGAATCAAACGAATGTATGAAGCTATGGTAAAAAGTTCGATATATCAACACATATTCATAGAACGTGACGCCCAACTTGTCAGAATTTGACATTAATTGATATCAAATGATTTAAATAATTTTTTTTTTTTGTTAATATTAAATTTTGTAGAACCGAGATTCACCTAAATTAATATTAAAATTTAAAACCATAAAATAAAAAACTTTTAATTCACAAATATGATGTCGAGTATTTTATTTTTAATTCATACTTGTATATTAGAGTATTCAATACAGTGTTTCAATTGATTTGAGGGAATGAGAGCGAACGAGAAACAAAGTGACAGAAAGGGAGAGTGTAACTTAGAGATTAAACAAGCACAAGAAAATATATATATACCTATATAGTACATATGTATATGTTTATTTATATATTTTTGTTGTTTTGTTTTTTCGTTAATCCCCCAAGCGCCTACGCTTTAATTCTCCTATTTATGATTATATATTATATCACTTTAAATTACAAATATAAATGTACATAAGTATATATTTATATATAAAATAATATTAAAAAAATATATTCATATTGTAAATATATTTATACATATGTATACATATATTTTAAAATTCCACGTATGTTGAATATCTTTAATTTTAATAAATAATATTATATATGAACGAAAAATGTAACCATATTTGGCTTGGCTCCGACGACAATGATTTTATGTTTTTCTTTTCGGTTGGTTCTCATTTTTTTTATAATTTTTTTGCACATTATGCACTCCACTATATATATATATATATATATATATATATATATATAAAATAAAAGAATAAGAAAAATAACCAAAAAAAAAATTTTTTTCATGTTGAGTTGCACTTTGTACTTTTAATTTTTTTTTTTTTTCTTTTTTATATGTTTCTTATTTCTTGCTTCATTTTTATTGCAAGATTTCCATGCGATCATGCATGCATCATGCTTTTATGTTATGTATGCAATTATTGGTATACAACCATCTCTAAAAGAAAAAAAAATTTGATTTGGGGAAATAAATTCCAAAATGACAACAAATCCAAACTCCATTCAAATGTATATGATAATAAAATAATCAAACTGTCTCTTGTAGGTCTTTTGCTGGTATATAGAGATTGGGAACAATACTAGGTGGGGGTATGGACAACTGGTCAATCAGGAAACACAAAGCCAGACTAGATATTTCATTTAATCCATCATGCCGCATCTTTATTAAATAAAATGTCAATGAAAAGAGTAAATCCATTTTAACTAGGGTTGGAAAATATCTTTTGGTGGCCATTTCCATTGACTGATCCAAGTGATCTAGGAATATGTAAGGTTTCTGAAAGCATTTAAAATGAATCTAAAGGTAAACTCAAAAGCAGCCTTTATATAAATCTTTTTGGCATTGATATTACAGCAATACCGTACACGGATCACTGTCAGGATCGGCGCTACCAATTACTAAATTTATAAAATTGTAAATTAATAGTCCATAAAAAAGGATTTCCAGAAATTCTATGAAAATAGATTTGGTTTTTAACAATATTTTCGAAATTACGTCACTTTAATTTGGATTTACCATTTATAACATAAACAAATGCAAAATATAAACAAATAATTTAATTGAATAATATAACTCATAGAAATAGAATACCATATAAGTCAAATACAAAATATTACAATATAAACAAAAGTAGAATTGTATCTATTGAAAATCTAAGACAGTTCTACTCTACATGTTATAAGGCTTAGTATACTAAGATCATGTTTATCAAGTAATTATTAATTTGGAACATTTTCCTTAAGTCTTCTTTTTATCAGAACAAAAACAAAAAAAAAACAAACAGAAATATTGCAAATTAAAATTATACATATGTGTGTACATATTTATGACTATGACGGCTCAGCTTTAGTCTTCAGGATTTATTCTTTAATTCTATTTTTTATTTTATTCCATTTTTATTTTTTTTTTTATTTTTTATTATTGTTTTATAGAAAAAAAAATCCGAGTGCACGTGAACTTTAAGTTTAAAAAAATAAAAAAAACAAAAATAAAAAATAAAAATTATTTTAAAATAATAAATACAATATAACAATACAAAGAATGAAAAAAACCATGGCGGGTTCTTTAGCTCTTATACTACAGATATAATATAGTTGAATATATTAAATTTAAATTTTTTTTTTTTTTTATTTTTATTTAGTAATAAATGGGTACTTATATATTTAGTTAAAATGCATATATGTAATTTTGTATTAGTATATATATATGTATATATATGTATGTACAAATTAACGAACATATTTTTTAATGAATAATAATAAAAACAAATAAAAAAAAAAAAAAAAATTCAACCGAAATGAGATTGAAACATGACATGGACATTTTGATTCATATGGTAACCAAATAGGTTGGAATTTGCACAGAAAATTTATATGCAAAAATAATTCAAAACAACAAAAACAAAACAAAAAAAAAAAACAACAAAAAAAAAACGGTGTAAAGCGATTGAAGCGATAATAATGCCAAGGGGAATGAATGAAAGGCGATTTTTAGCTGTTAACATTTTTATTTTTCAATTTTCATTAAAAAAAAAAAAAAATTCATTTTTTTTTTTTGATGTTTTTGTTTTTGTCTCATTTTCTTTCTCACTTCAATAGAATTTAATAACGAAACCATATAAATTTTTTGTTTTTTTTTTTTTTCTGGTCACAGCACACAAAACAACAACAGTCTAAATTCAATAACAACTTTTTTGAATTTTAGGTTCTGTTTGAAAATTAATATCAAATTACTTCCTTGCCCTTTTTTTGGTTTGTTTTTTTTTTTATTTTTGTGAATGAATTTTGAGATTTTTAATGTTTTTCAATTGCAAAAATTTTTCCTTTAAAAAAAAAACTTTAACTACCAAACTCGCATTATTCAATCGTTTTTATTTAAAAAAAAAAAAAGTATATAACGTATATACAATTGAAGCAGTACAAGCTAAATTATATAGAGTATATATATGTATGTACATATAAGATTAAAAAATTAAAAAGAAAAAAATTTGCATTTTAAAAGTATATTAAAGGACTTCAATTTCATTGTAAAATTATTTTTGAACGGCCGCAAGTTACTAAAGCAGAGAACAAAAGTATTTTTTGATTTTTGTTTTTCATTGGAAGTTTTTCATCTTCAGCTGAAAAAAAAAAACGGTTGAATTTCACAAAAAAAAGAAAAGAATTAAAATGACCGGCTTAGGTGTTCTTTATTCAAAATTCATTAAAGTCATTCCGACAATCATTATTTCAATAATAAAGTTTTCTCTTTTTTTTTTTTTGTGAATTTTCCTCTTTCTTTAATCATTTTTTTTTTCAGGAATTCAATGACCATGACTTGTTAGGAAATCCAATATACAAAAGAAAATTATGATAAAATGCCTTAAATTAAAAAAATATTTAAATATAAATAGCCTTTGTTAAAAGTCAAAGTTAAAATAATAAAGAAAAGAATAAAACTTAATAGAAATCATATTGTATTGCATATTTATAGGCAAGAATATATTTTTATATTAGACAGAGAAATAATTAATAATTTAACTTTATTCTATTTGTAAGGTTTCTAAAAGCATTTAAAATGAATCTTAAGTTACACTCAAAAATAGCCTTTATATAATTCTTGTTGTCATTGAAATGACAGCATTGGCATATTGGTTATAAGTACATGTTTCATTAACCCCAGAATTTTGGATTTAAAACTGCACAGGGATTGTATAGTCGTATCTTAAAGAATGCACCTTGAGATAAAATACAATGTATATAAAAATATATAATATAAACAAAATAAATAATATTACTTATAAAATTAATAAATAGTATATACATCTGCCCCTTCAGAAAACTAATGGTATGCTTTACTCCCTCATCATATTCTATTAGGTAGGGGACTGTTTACAAATAAATATTATCAAACCAATAACATCCTAAGTACTTAAGGCTGTGGTCAACATTGCATAATCCTATGTGATTTATAATATCAAATGTAAATAAAGAAAAAAATTAACTTCATTTGGAAATCATTTATTACGCAATATAATAAACTGTCAAAATATTTGAAAAATAACAAAAACGTCATTTATGCGTCAAAAATTTCAATAAATCCCTATAAATACTTTTAATAAATTAACTTGTACTCAATTGGCCTTAAATTCTCTTGTACTTATATTTACTTGTATTGAATTGAATGTTTTCTTATTTCATTTATTTTATTTAAATCTATCACAGGAAGTTGTTTCATCTGTCAAAAAAATTAGATACATCATGGAGCAGTGTTACCACTTTGATAGATTTGTATCAAATGTGATATATTTTACTTTTATATATGAAAGTTACAAAAATCTCTAAACAATACACAATTTTTTATTCCTCTGTAAATGTGATAATTTTTTTGATTTTTGTATTAATTAAAAGATCTTTCCTCATAGTCCTGCGTCTTTACCAAGCGTAAAATTTAAGATCTTACCTAAATTAAATGTAAACCTATTAATTGATTACTTGATTTTGAATCTGTTAAAGCTATAATGAATGAAAAGAGCTGTGGATGAATTATTAAAAAAAAGGGACATTAAAAGGAACAAAAGTTAATGCACTCATTCATTCATTTATTGACTCCATACATTTTTATTTTCAGATTTGTAATAGCTATGATTTAAATATATCATCATTACAACCGTAATGACTATTAATATTTTAAAAGTTTTTAAATATTTAATATAAAAAAAAAATATTGCTCTAAACTAATTTTGTTAAACTTTATATGTACATGCATTTATAAATTAATTTTGGTAAATACCCTAACCTCAAACATATTTCCAAAGAATAACTCACCATATTATTAATTAAATGTTACTTATAATCGATCATTTATTCCAAATTTATATTAAAAATTATCCAAAATGTTAATTAATTTCCTAAAACAAAAAATTAAATAAATATTAATACATAATTACTTGCTTTTTATTTTTGTTTTCAGAATATCTATACACTCCATGTCCTTTGGATTTTGAAAATTCATATTTCATTCTTATTAATTTGCATTTTTGTTCATGTAAATTTTTTTTTATAATTTACTGGCCTTCTTAAAATAAGTGTTCTAATTTTTTGTATTGTTTTAATTTGAACTAAAATATTTTATAATCTTTTCTTTTTTATTACTTTTAATCACTCAATAATTTATTAATAAACGTACTTATCACCATTGTTTTAAGTTTTAATAAATATTGAATTTAATTAAATTGCGCAGTGCGCAATTTTATTATTTTAATTTCGAATATAGTTTTTTTGACAGTTGTAAATTTGACAACTCAGTTTAAAATTTTTAATAAGGTACGTTACATCAAAAGAAGGACTTGGGCGTCAGTATAAGGTTATTAAATACGATTATAAAAAATACGAAAGCGACATCTACGAAAGTCATTTTGACAAGGAGGAAGCTTAGAAATAAATATGTTTAAAATGGAAGTTCAAAAAAGATAGTGATTAAAAGAATATTAAATGTAAATAGTGACTTTTAACAAAATTTACAATTTTTCTATATATGTATAAAAGTGAATTTAGGTTAAAGTCTTTTTTTATAAGTAAGTTAAAATAATTTGTTTTTTGCAATTTTATATAAGTGCTAATAAATTCGTATATTTAAGTTTAAGTGTTATTGAGAAAAAAAGGCTTTTAGATCAACGCTTTTTACTATAAAATTTGCAAATAATAATTAAAATATAATATAACGTCATAATATAAGTTATAATATATTTCGATATTTAGGAGTAAGCTTTGGGCTTACGAAGGTGTGTGAATTCGAAGGTGTGTGAATTCGATTCCCAAACAGGTCATTAAATATTTAATTGGAAAAAAAATTATTGAAAAATATAAAATATATAAACAATGTAAATAATATTACTCATAATATTATCGCTGGTCTACATGTACTACTGGCAAAAGGGCACAATAAATTGTAGACATATATTGTTTATATGTACAACAACAAATAAAATAAATGATTAAATAAAAAATAATTATATTTCTTTAAAAACAAATATTAATCATAATTATATTATGATTTATTTATTTGTTATAATAATGCCTAATTTTAAATTATGATATGATAGAATAATAAAAATATTTTTAAAAAAATTTCCGTTGATAAATGTCATTATATTATAAACTGAAATTACCGTTAATTTTAATATGTCATCCGAAGTAATTTCAAAAATGTTCTAATTTTAATGAGTTGGCAACTTTTTTTTAAGTAACTAAGGCCGCGTTTTTCTATTAAATTAAATCAAATTAAAAATCAATTGTACAAAAATCTTATCAAAGTACATTTTTGATAAATTTTAGATTATGCTGAAGCGCTAAAGCAAGAGTTATTAATAATTTAATATTATATAATTCAATTAAAAAATTTCTAAAGAATACAGAACATGGGAAGTTATTAAAAAATTATAGAACACTTCTTAATTTTACTTTAAATTATTAGTCATACAATTGAATAGAATTGATTTAAGATGTGTGTCACGTCTTATTCTGAGGGAGTCATATATATGATATACATATGTGACATATAGCATGTTTAAAGGAACATACGCATATAAAGAAGATAATATAATAAGTTAAAATTTTTAAATAACTATACTTAAGTATATGGCATATGTCGCTTATCTTTGAGAGGAAAATAACTAGAAAGAAACAATTAAATTTAAAATTTGATAATACCTAAAAATTTTTTGGAATGCTATTTGTATTAACAATAGATTTGAATTTAAACAATAAATTAAAAAAAAACTAATTATAACAGATTATTTGATTACACGGAATGATTAAATGATTAATTTAAGTACCCACAAGGTCATTCTTTTAATTAAATTAACTAAATTAATTAAATTAGTCGGTTAATTCAGTTTTAACTCATAATTAATTTAGAAACCGATATTTTATTATAATAATAAATTTAATTCAAAATCTCACAGTAAAATTTCTGGATTAAAAGTTTTTCTAATAGTAATATAACAGTAAAATTTCTGAATTAAAGGATGTTTTTGAAATTCCTGGTTTTGGAAATTCGGCCATGGGAAACCTTTTATGTTTAAACCCTCGCTTTTGAAAACTGATATTCGGAAGTCCGAGGTTTTGAATCAGATCCAATGCCAATATCTAGCTGCAAGTTTTTTGACATTTATTTAAATTATTAAAATTTAATAAAAGATAAGATAAGAATAAAACGAGGAAGTGTGTAGTAGGGTAGACTGTGTCAGCTCTGGGATATCCGTGTAACCGTAATATCGACATTATATCAGCCGTTGAATTACTTTTGACAAACTTTTAGTAAATCACCTTTATTAGGTATAGAATAATGCTTATGTAAAAGACGAAGTTTAGCATTCGAACCCATTGCATTACACCAACTGAATTTTGCACATACTTTTGCTATAAAACTAAACTATTTTTGGGAAAATTTCAGACACCCATCTTCAATAAGTATAGAGTAATGCTCATATTAAAAAAGAAGTTGTATGGCAGGTACTCGAACCCGTGGAACAAATTGGCTGGATTTCAATAGCGATCACGGGTTTTTATTGTATAAAAACGAATTTGTGAAAATTTCAGAATCCTAGCTCCTTTATTTTTTTAGTTATGTTAGGGACGAACGAACGGTCAGATAGACGGATATACATAGATGGATCGATTTACTTTTCGATTCTTGTCTGAGCCATACTTTTGAGTCTATATTTACTCTACCTCCTTTTCTGCGTCACAAATGTAACGGCAAATTTAGTATACCCTTTTGAACTACAGTCATAAGGATATAATAATTTGTATATCAGACACCAAATGTGAACTATAAATAATACAATGTATGTAGCAAGACAATTACTTTAATGAATTAGCATCAACTCAATTTTTCAGAAATTTACCTTTCGTTTATTACTAATTTCGCAGTTTCTCAACTAAAATAAATAACAGATTAAAAGAAAATCAATTAAAACTTAATTATTTAACTAAAAAAATATATCTTTAGGAACACGCTGCAGAAAGTTTGGGAAACAAATAAGGCGAATTATCTCTAACCAAATTTTAAAGTCCCTAAGAACGTATAAACTCTAAAATAACAAAGATGCTAGAGTTATATATTAAAAATTAACATGTTAAACAATTAAACTTTTATAACGCTTTTATAAGAAATTGTTTTAATAGTGCAAAATCAAATATCACATATATTATACAGGCGTGAAAACAATGTTAATTTAAAATTGTTTTTATTTTTTAAATATCAATAGCAAATCTTTTTAAAACATAAGCAAAAACCAAAAACAATGAACCCCTACTGCTAATTATACATTGAAAATGCTCTAAATGCATTTAAATGAAGCATGAAAATTATAATGCAACTTTTTAGTTATAGTGTTCTAGATTTTTAAAAAGCTGCTTCGTTAAATTATGTATATTTAAGATGAAATTTATTGAAATAGAAATCAATTTTGACATGGCGATAACATCGAAACGTAAGAATGTTTTAAAAGTTATTGGCATTAATAATAAGAATGAAGTCACATTTTTTTTACTATTATTAATTACATTTAGAATTTTCAAATGCTTCTTTTTTAAAATATAAAAAATATTGCTTAATTTGCTCTATATGTTTTGTAGAACACAAAATACTGATTAACTTTAAAAATGTAAATGTATGATTGGAAAGAGAAAGGAAGGAAAAAAACACTGGTAGGCTACCATGTATTGCTACTTACGCTAAACGTAAGTAGCAGGAGAAAAAATGACACCATGTAGAGCGCATATAGGAAATTTGCGCATTCGTAAGTAGCAACTTTGGTACCATGGTGTGCTACTTGCGAACATTTTTGACGTTTATTTTACTTTTTTCATTCGCTTGATAATTTGTTTGCGAAGGAGGTGTAATTTTTTAGTTTTTAACAATTAGTTAGTAGTTTTTAATAAACATGTAAGTATATACATACAATATATGTCATTTATCGATTTTATGATAATTAAAGTTCTATGTTTAAGCACAAATTACTTTAACAATACTTTGTTTCAAATTAACAAAAATATTTTAAGGTAAAAAATTTTTTGTTCATTGTGATATAAACAACAATCTTTAATTTTTTTTGTGCATTAACATATTACTATGTATTTAATTTATTTTGTAGATCTAAGCAAACAACCAAGCCATCGCAATTTCAAATTATGGTGGACTTTATGGTACAACATAAGGAATTAGCTCAAGGCTATTCACGAACAGTGGATGGTCGGGTTAAATCCAATAAATTGTGGCAAATATACATATAAAAATGCTTCCTTTGATAGCCGGAAATTTTTGATAAAACTAAATTGTAAAAAAAAATAATCAATTATTAAAAATGAATCTTTTACTTAAAGAAGCCATAAGACTTTTTACCTCTTGGTAGGCATTTGCATTATGTTAAATTTTTCCCTAAGAATTTTTCTTTGAATTTGCACATTATTTTCTTCATCACTATCACTTAAAAACAATGCTATGGAATCCATTTTTTTTTATTTAACTTTATTTTTTATTTAAAATTATCTTTTATTTTATTTTTAAAAAAATTTTATTTGAATTGTTTACAAATTTACGATTTTACAAACAAAAACAAATGTCTAAATGTCAATTTTAAAAATTTTAGAAGGAAAAACAAATGTCAAAGTGTCAATTTTAAATATTTTCAATGGCAGCACTATTATTCGATGCGTTTTTGTTACATGGTACCAATTAATTTACGCATCGCAAATCAAATGCGCACATTTTTGCGATGCGCATTTTTTACATGGTAGGGGCCCTGGCCTAAATGTGATATTGTTATACCCGTATGACTATATAGTTAAAGGGCATAGTAAATTTGCCATTACGTTTGTGACGCAGAGAAGGAAGGGGGGTAGATATAAACTCAAGAGTATGGATCGGATCAGAATTGAAAAATAAATCGATTTAGCTATGTATGTCCGTCCGTCCGCACGATAACTCAAAAACTAAAAGAGCTAGGATCTTGAAATTTTTGCAATAGCCGTCATCGCGTTTTAAATCCAGCCATTTTTGTCCATGGGTTCGGGTAGCTGCCATACAACTTCTTTTTTTATATGAGTATTAATCTGTACCTATTACAGCTGCGTGTCTGAAATTTTGCTAAAAATAGTTTAGTGTAATGGCCAATGTTTCTGCAAAATTTGGTTGGTGTACTGCAGAGGGTTCGAGTAGCTGCCTTACAACTCCTACTTTTATATGACTATTCCACTACACTTAATAAAGCTGTATGTTTGAAACTTTGCCAAAAGTAATTAACCGGATGATATAATGTATATGTTACGGTCATACGGGTATCTCAGAGTTGACACAGTTTACTCTACTACACTCTTCCTCGTTTTTTTTCACTTTTCTGTACTCCACTAAACTACGCCAGCTAAATCATCAATTTGGAGCTGCTTTGTTTGACAACTGCCAATGTTTTTCCTTCTCCTTCACTATGGTTCTTCTCCAAGTGATTTTGGATCTTCCCACACTCTTTTTTCCCTGGAGGTCTCAATCTCATGCCTGTTTAGGAATGAAGTCTCTTCTTAGTATGAGATTTAGTATCTAGTATTTAGGAGTCGAATATTTTTATATATGTTGTACTGGATATTTTTGTAGATTTTCATATTCTCCAAAGTTTGCCAAAAGTGTTCTTTAGTTTGTTATTATTATCTATTTTTTGCTATAATACTCCCGATATAATTGAGGTTCTCTACATCTTCTATAAGTGAGTTTCCAATTGTGATGCTTTTTGTGTTAGTTGTATATGTATTTTCATCAATTTTGTTTTACTCATATTTACGCCCCACGTCTTCTGAACACATGCATATTAAGAATAAGTTATATGTATTTTAACATAATAGCTAACTATAAGAGCTAGTTTTCAACTTTCTTCGTCATTTTGGTCCATCATCTGTAATAGTTCAAGTTTTTTGTGATCATTCCAAACAATCGTTATTTTAAAATTTTTACAATATTTGTTCGAGCAGACTTGTAAGTGGCCAAAAAACAACTGAAATGCATTTTGGATTATTAGGGTTTCATAGAACCGAATACTTGTCAAGTTACACATGTATTAAGAGGCGCGAATTTTACATAAATATTATTCAAATTGATTTTAATTAATAAATTAAGATTATAATTATTCGCAAAAACAAACTTAATAAAATCACAGTTCACTCCAACTACTATATATATATATATATATATTTTTTTTTGTAGATCCGTGTTGAAATTTTCTTATTTAAAACTTAGAGCTGTTATCATTAAAAAAAAAATTCATTATGCTAAAAAAAAAAAAAATTAAAATTAAAAATATTTACAAAAAAAAATGTTGTTGAACTAAATGATCTCACGGTAATTAATGGTCCAGACATAAAAAAAAATCTATATATATATATATATATAAAACTATGATATTATATTATTGGATTGGATTGGATGTTAAAATGAAGGATTTTGTTGGAATTAACAGAAAGAGAAAAGAAGAAAAATGATTTGCAATTTAATTACTCAGATTGGTAATTTTTTAATTTTAAATTTTATAAATAGTAAAAACTGAACCAAACTCAAAAAAACACTTTAATACCGTACTGACGTTCTGAAATGCATATATACACTATAAGTGTTTTTTTTTGTAACTATGAGAGCTTACCGCTTATTTGCCTTGAAGGTTATTTAAATGTTATTTATAGAACTAAAAAAAAAAAAAATAAAATTAAAATACCTAACTATAAGATTGAAATTTTATATTTTTATTTTTAATTTTGTTTTTTTTTAAACCATTCATTTTTGCTTTAAAATAAGAAGAAAATTTGAATGAAGTTGTAATTTAAAAAAAAATGGCTATTAAAAGCCTTAAGAAAATTACAAAAACAAAAAAAACAATTTCTATTTTTAAGGCGGCGGCATTTATTATATTTTTTTAACTAGTTTCTTATTCCCTATATATACACACCAAAACTAAACCAACTCCCAAAGTTTTAAATAGTTTAAATACTTGTATACGAAAAGTAATAATAAAGTATGTTAAGTATTAGACAGATATGTATCGCGCGCGTATATACTCGTATTTAAGTCAGAGGTTTCATGTCAAAAAATATAAAAAAAAAAAAACAAAAAACATAATAATAATCTCCTTAACCACACCATTAACCAGTTTTGCGGTTTTTTTTTTTTATTTAAAAAAAAAAAATAAAAAATATTATTGTATATTTTTTAATTAAAAACTAAAATAAAATTTATTAAATAATCACTTTTATTCAAGTTGTGTTTTTTTTCTATTTTTTTTTTGAGCCACTTAAAACCACGTCTATACCGGCATTTTTTATTAATTTGATTGTATCCTGTTTAAATACTAGTTTTTTTTTTGATTTTTTGTTTTTTTTTTGATTTTCTTTAAATAACTAATAATTATAAAGTTAATTAAGATAATATTCAACTATTTATGTGTTTTTCATTCAATATAATATGTAGACTTCCAAAAAGTTAAAATTTTCTTTTATATTTAATTTTAATTTTTAATTTTTGATTTTTTTCTTTTTTTTTTTTTTTAAATAAAAGAACAGGAAAGAAAATTAAGTTATATATTTCAGATATAATAATACTATAATAATAATAATAATTTATTAGTATAACATGACCGGACCACCTGGAGTTTGTGTTTTTTTTTTTTTTTTTAACTGCATTATAATATACAACTATTATCGAAAGATGCGTTAATGGATTGATCATTCATTCTATAGAACTCAGCATTTGAAAAACATTATATATATATATATATATACATATATATTTCAAAATTCTATCAAAATTAAAAAAAAAAAAAACATAACCTCAGATTTTCTATTCATTTACTTAATTTAATTTTACATATTAACACCCCTGATGAGTCTAATGAATTGAGTCAGTTTTTTTATAATTAATTAGTTCTCTCCAAAATGTCAAAGTCTATATGGAATATATGAAAGATTGTCTAGGTTTTTTTTTTTTTAAAAAAAAAAAAACAAAATAAAAGAACCTTAAACTAATCAAAAATTATAACAAGTTTATTAAATAGTATAAAATTTATGTAAAAGAAGAACCTAATGTATAATACTATTAGAAAAATGTTAGGATTTGTTGATTTGAATCAGAGGGGGTGATTTGAAACGTATACATATATGAAAGAGATCAATTAAATTATAACACGGATAAAATATCTTCTAACACAAAATTAATCGAGATCAGTTTTTTTTTTTTTTATATAATTGATGAGCTGTAGAAAATGAATGAACATGATGGAATAATATATGTAATATTAAACAGGATATTGTCGCCGACAAAGACACTATTACTTTAAATATTATACTTTTTATATATATTTGGTTTTTAGAAATATGTAAAAAATTATTCAAAATATAAAAAAAAGTACCTATTAATTTTTAAATACCTGTAAGTTCATATAAGTTTTGAATAAAAACATTTTTTAACAACAGTTTTGTGGTTTCGTGGCTTTAAAAAAATTCAAACCAAAAAACAACATGAAAAACAAACACATTTAGAATGAACTGGCAACATTGTACTTACATTTTAAATTCGAATACAAATACATATTATAATATAAATACACATAAGTTTACGCAATTTCGTGATGTTTTATGGTCAATAGCATCTATTATAAGTGTGACTCCTAAAAACAAGTACTATTGCCTATAGTTATTACAAATTTTTATCGTTTTTTGTTGTGGTGCGAAAATCAATCAATTCTGTTATTAACTTGGAATTAAAAAATATACTTATTTATTTATTTGTAGTACCTTATAGGAGTTATTGCCTGATAATATTAACTCTTTGCCTATTTTGACATTTGAACTTCTTACACTATATTTTTTTATTAGATCACCGATCAGGATTTGAATCCGAGACTTTTCGATTGAAAAGCCGCAACTTTACCCCTGAGCTATCGGTTAGAAATTCAGCTTTATTTTCAAATAAATTTTTTTTTTAAAAGATAAAAATAAAAAGATTAGTCTATATTTTAGAGAAAAAATATACAGTGATTTAAAAACATTTTAAAAATTATGACCTACGATTAAATGGATCGCAACCCTAAGATTTTTAGAGGAAGAAGGCCTTAGTATATAACGTAAAATCTGAAAGCCATCAGAATTGGCACAGTAAACTTTATATTTATTCATAAACCAGTTTTAAAACCAGTTTGTATTATTAAAAATAATAAAACTAAATTTAGTTCTTTGAAGGCCAAATATTTCCCATATCTGTTTCTGATATATATAACTCCTGGCTAATGACCAAATATTCCCTTAACTCTTTTTGACATACACAACTCCTAGTACTATCTCATGTTTAAATTGAATGTGGAATTCAATAAAATTAATTCTAATAGCACGAATATAATATGACCCCCTGTTCCAACATGTATTATGGTATAGACAGGCTTATTAGCCTAACAGTTGAACAGTTAGCGCTTAAAAAAAAAAAAAATAATAAGTAAAAATTCAGTTTTGTCTTGCTTTTTCACACTATAAAATTTTTCCAAATCATCTCTTCACCCTCATCTCACAACTCATCCAAGGTGAAAATATCTATCACATGAAAAATGTCAAAAATACCTAAAAGTTAAATTTTCAAAATATCAAAATTTTGGAATATTATTTTCGTTTCTCAAAAGTATCAATACAACGGTATTGTCTCTAATTTTAAAAAAAGCTCAAATTATACAAAAATTATTTGAAGATTTCAATTTTCAAAATTTTATAACTTGTAACTGACATCTGCATTATTTACAGAAAAAATAAAACTATTATGTAATACTAATTCCATAGCAAATTAAAAGAATCGAATCCATTTATAGTTATAAAAAAATTCTATAATATTCAATATATCATTGAAAATTTTATAGTTATATTTGTAATTAAAATAAATTTAAATATCAAATTAAATCAATTTTACTTATACGTTATTCAAGATTGTTAAAAACTTAATTTTGAAAAGGGTAACCAATCATTTGGAACTACTATATTGTGTAATTTGTTTTATTGTCATATATAATGTTATGTTTAAGATACCTTGAAAAGAATGCTTTTGATTATTGTATTGTACATATTAATTTCTATATATAAATATATATATAAAACTAATTTTAGCTTGCAACTTTAAATTTTCATTGAATACAATGTAAGGAAATAAAAGATATAGAAAAAAAAAAACTAGTGATTAAGTTGCACGAAACTTTTTTATATTTATATTATTTAAACACAATTCATTCAAGTGCATCAAACATCAATTTGAAGAAAAAAAAAAACAGTGGTCTATTAAAAGGAAAAACAACAACAAAAATAAAAAAAATTTAATTTTCAATTCAAACTTTTAAAATCGCGTGCAAATAATTATCAATTTGTTGGTACTATTGTTCTTTATAACAATAAAAATGTGAAGCTAATTTGATTTTATTATGTTTTTTAATGTTTTTGTTGTTTTTTTTTTTAAATAGAATTTCTGTTTGGTTAAATGGGTTTTTTTTATTTTTAAAAAAACAAAATATACACCTATGTGATTTTCATTTTATGGACATGACCAAAATTAAATACTTATATGTACTTCTTATTTAAGTAAAATATAAAAAAATTTATTCTAAACTTTTTAAAAATGGTAAATTTAATTGATAGTTAGTTCTGTAAGTTGTTTAATATTTAACTTTACCATATAAGTTATTAGGTTTGTTAATTTAATTTGAACTCAATAGTTTTTCACATTATCATAGAAATCATATCAAAAAAAAGTGTTACAATGTCTTTATATGTAATATAAATATGACAACTTTAGTTGTATAATATTTTTATGTTGATATATATGTACCTATTTAGTTTTATTTGTTTTTTTATTTTGCTGTTGTGATATATAAAATTGAATTAAAATTTATTTTAAGCTTTTGTTTATTTCTACACCAGAGAAAGCCCGCCGTACGACAGGTCCAAGTGTAAAAACCAAATTTATTTTCTGTTAAAATTTTATATTGAATTTTAATACTTTCATGAATTAGATTTCACGATATTTCCATATGAAAATACATATTTCTCCTTTAAAATTGAATTTAATTGCATTTAAAAAAATATTGCTCTGGATTTGAATTGAACTTTACCATCTAAAATATAACCTAAAAACTAATATAATTAGTAGACACCGTCCTAACAACCCAACTACGAGTACTTGACGTCTTATATTGTGGTTTGCTAAATGTTACTTTTGATCATTAGGGCAAGCGAATTAGCAGCTAGCGTTTTATTATAATTAATTGAAGTTTTCATTTTGAAACAACGATTCGAACAGTATCGTTCGACAAACCGACAAATAGGTGGTTTAGCTTGTCTATGATTTAATTTAATGGTTAATGGTCAAAGTATTGGATTGTTGAAAAATCAAGTTTAAAATTTAGAGTCAATATCAAAATTTATATGCAATATTTGGCGAATTTTATATATTAATATAGGTAAAAAGATTTCTTCGTTTAAATAAAAATTGAAGTTAAAAAGAATAAATTTTTGAAAAGATGAAGGTTAAAAAATTTCAAAAAAATTAAATTAGTTTAAAATTGACCTAACTCCAAATGTCAAAAAAGTTTGGTCCGTCATTTTTAATAATGTACACGCCCTTATTTAATTAAATATTGTATTGTATTGCATTGCATAAATATTGTATTGCATTATTTTATTGCATTATGTTTTTTTTAAATCAGAGCATAGATCAGAGTACGCTCTTAACAAAACGCTCTTACTAACGTTTTAAATTGTCAAAAAATTTAATTAAATTGTTAAAATTAAAATTTACAAGTAAAATCTTAAACAAACTTCAAAATGTCTTTGCATTTTATTTTGCTCAGCCGTGCTTAATTTCCACTGAATACGATTGTTTTTGACAGTTCATTTCCTGCTCAGACTCAGACGCCTAATATCGTTTTCGGTTAAACTTTTGCCTTTTGCCCAAAAACTTTTGTGCAAAAGTGTTGCTTCCGTTGAAACTTTTAGTCCGATCAAAGCAGATTCAAAAGACCCGGGATCCCAGTAAATCCTAGTAAATTTGAATCCTAGTAAAAGTGAAAAAAGGAACTTTAATTTGGTGTTTGACTTGACTCAGTTACGATTCGGTATTGGTTTCAAATAATGATAAAAATTTAAAAATATAATAATATAAAAGAATGAAAAATGTAATCAATTAATTTGGTTAAACATTATAACTCGCAGATACGGAAATACCTTATAATTTAAATTTAAAATTATTACAATATTTAAAAAATAAAATTGCACCCATTGAAAATTTAAGACGTTTCTACATGTTATAAAGCTATATCTAATTTCTATCTCATATATGTATTAAGTACCTCCTCAACATTTTTTCCAACATGTACTTATGATATAGCCAGACGTAACAATTGAACAGTTAAAATAAAAGAAGGAGTCAAAGAGGTGCCATAGAATTAATTAAATAATAGCGCTAAAATTTTTCTCTTTATACTCTTAATTCTGGATGAACAATTTTTAAATTCCCAATAATTATTTACCAATCCTTTTTTTTTCCTAAAAATTAATTTATTTTTTTTTTTAAACTAATGAGATATTAAAATATTTAAAATTAAAATTAAATTAGTTTAAAAAAAAAAATTTCATTCAATTGAACTAAATTATCCAAATAAAATTGAACTAAAGTGCTTTGCTGTAATTTACATAAATCTTTCAATTCCAACTATTTGAATTTAATTTAAATTCGACCAAAGGTAACTTTTTATTTAAATATGTATAGTAATGAAATGAATAAACGGTTTATTAATACATGCATGCATACAATTATAACACTTATAGCAATTTATTCAAAATGCTGAATATGCCAATGTACGTATGTTCATGCATTCAATTTCAGTGCGTCAAATAAATTAAAAAAAAAGAGTTAAATTAGAGTTAAATTAAATACTCGAAACTTAATAAATGTAATTGTAAGGTCTTTCATCAAATAAAATAAAAATAAAAATTAAAAAAAAAAAAAACATATTATTTAAGAAATTCCAAAACCAATGAGACGACAGCTTAATTGCATATTCATATACGTACATATTCAAGTTTTAAAATTACCAATGGAGCCAAAATAGTCATACTTGAAGCTTTGCTATATTTTATGTTTTACATAAATATATACATATGTATATATATATGTATTAATAATAATATGTAGTTATTTGTGCTTTTTTAATATTAGAGCGGCTTTTTATCTTTTTTAATTTTATACATTTTTTTTAAAAATGGAAATGTTGTTGACTTGATTGAATTGCAAAATTAAATGTTAGAAATAGAAAATATAAAAAAAAATAGAAAAATGTATTGGAAAAATAGAATGAATCATCAAGAATAAATTTTATAATTTTTGCATATTTAATTTTTTATTTTTATTTTTTTTTTTTAAATAGAAAAGCTCAGATTTACGGCGACATATCAGTCTGGTACTTGCAACAAACAACATTTTTTTTTTTAAATTACAACAATTTGCAAAATTCACAACAACAATTTTCTAACAAATATTAATTTAACTTTTTTTTTTATTTTAGTTTTTCGTTTTTTTTTTTATATTGATCACTGCAGTTTTATGATTGTATTAGTGAATTAGCATCAATTAAATGATCATGTATATATATGTATGTATATTATATTGCATCCAATACTTTCATTGCAAATTGATTGCAATTTGCAGTAAATAAAAATTGAAAAACATCACAGATAAATAAAAAAATTTGCAATTTTTAAGAATGAGTTTATTAGTGTTGTGTGATGATGTGTAAAGACACATTTTTTTTGATTGTAGTTGTAAATATTTTTCTTTTGCATTTTTATTTTTCATTTTTTTTTTTTTATTAATTCATTCATAATTTTTTTTTTTTTTTAATTTCATGCAAAATACGAGGGTCAGTTATATGTCTTACAAATCAATTGATTATAGTTAAATAAAAAACAAAATTAATAAAAAAATAAATTGGTAATATAAAAAATGTTTCGTAATGTAAAAAAAAAAAAATTTATTAAAGAAAATATATAGAAAATTAATTGAAAGTGATTGGTTTTTATTTGATTTAAATTTAAATAAATTGGATTTTAAAATTAAAACTGTTTTTTTAGATGTAAGGGTAATTTTATTCATAAAGGTCGTTCAATTTTGATTTGGTATGGTAAGTACGTATTCTATTTAGAACTTAATTACAAATAATTTTTTTTGACATTTAATTATTTCAGTTGTCAAATTAATGAATACATTTTGAATAATTGTATTTGACGTATTGGAATAATAAAACGATGGTATTCAAAATGGTGTACCTGCCACTCAAAGTCTTAAAAAAATATAAAAGTTTAATAAACCAATTGTTTCATAAACTCAAAGGACTATTAGGCGTTAGTCAATTTTAGTTAAGAAGAGGCGGGGCTTCGAAAACTAGCTTTTAGATGAATTGCCAAGAAAACTGTGATGAAAAATAGCAATTTAAGATTTTAATAAAGTTAAATAAACCAATTTTTACCTCTAAATCATAAGAAAGGCAAGCTCTGGTCTTATACAGAAGGAAGAATGAACTTCAAAACTTTTAGTATTACACATGTTGATGCTGTCATTGAAGATGAAACTGAGAGGCTTCGCCCATTAAAAGTAAAAAAATAACGTTTATCTGGTTTTCGACTCGACTCAGCTACCATTTACCATTGCATTCAAATTAATGGCTAAACCCAATAATTAATAATTCAAAATATAATTAAATAATTTAATTGAATAATATAACTCGTAGATTCAGAAATACCTTATAATTCAAATATAAAATTATAACAATATATAAAAAATAGAATTACTATTATATATTTCTACATGTTATAAGGCCTAGTACTACCTTGTTCAAACATGCACCTATGATATAGAAAGGTTTATTAGCATAATGGGATAAATACGCGGCCTAACATGTTACCCGTAACAATCACGTTATCGTAAATAATTTTTCTGTGTGTGTACATTTTTTTTTGTTAGACGTAACAAGTTCGCCAAAAATCAAAAACATTTTGAAATTTTAACGAACATTTTAAATTGTCTGTGTTGCAACGTTCGCGTAAAACTTGAATTTTTAACATAATATAAAATTTCAGTCATAAAGTAAATTTTGAGGGTAGAATTTAGAGAGAATTTGTTAATCGAATACTAGGACTGAAGAAGTCTGTATGGCGTTGACAAAATACTAGTACTTCCAAAAATAATTGATTTTAGTGAAATTAAAAGAAAACTACTCGTTAATATAATATAATCTGTTCGAAGAAATTTGTTTTGTTTTTAAATTGTTGACATATTAAAACAATTTAAAAAAAAATATTTTATCAAAAAATTTTCAACTTTATAATGTTGTCAAACTTAGTTCACGAAAATAATAATAATAAACCTGTATTCGTACAAATTATATTTGATACAAAAGATAAACAAGTTCTTATCAATTTATTTGTTTATTTCGTGAAAATTCTAGAGGACTTTCGAGGGTAGACTTTTAAAATTTGGTTTGTTTATTATTCATCTATATATATAAAAGCGAAAGTTTGTTTATTTGTTTGTTTGTTTGTTTTGTATATGTGTTCCGTTTTGAGAATGAAATTAACACTTTTAACAGACTTGCAACTGGTTAACCCATGCCGGCCCGACGATTGACAAAAGAAAGATTTGGAAGCAAATTACGTCCAATTTTGCGCAATACTGCTCTGCCCAAAGAGAAAGTTTAGTTTTGTTAACCCAATGGGGTACAGTGACTTTTAATAGATTTTTGCGTTACTTAACTCTAAATTAGAAACGATTTGACCGGTTTACCTCAAATTTTATATGTGTGAAGCAACTTGAAAATGGAGTTGAGTCTGTTAACAGTCGGTCAACAATTGGTCAAAAAAAATTTTTTGGAAGTAAAATAAGTCAAAATTTGGAAAGTAGTTTGTACCGCTTTGAATTACAGAAAGTTTCAAAAATTACTAGAACAATCCTAGAAAAATCGTTTTAAAAAGATTGCTTTCATACATTTTAAAATTTACATGTGTAAACCGTGTATAATTTTTGTGTTAACTTTTTGCAGTAACATCAATTTCAATTAAACCTCCATTGAAAGGCGCAGCAACGCGCACCGAGTATTAGCTACTATACAATAAAATACCATTCAAAAGTTTTTAACAGTAAATAAAATGTCCAATAACAAGGTCAATTTAAAATTCTCTCTAATTGATATACATGTTGTTGAAATATGTTAAAACTGTTATAAAATTTAAGAATAGGACCACATACCTAGAATTTTTCTAAAGTTTTTGAATATTTTACTTGTAACCTTTGTATTTTCATAATAACTATCACATGATTTTTTAAAATTGATTTGCAAACAATTGTTTGCATAATAATTTTTTTTACATTTTTTTTCATTTTTTATTTTATAAATAAATTAATTATTAATAAATTAAAAAAAAAAAAAATTAAAAGCTCAGATGGAATTGGTTTTCATTGGAAATCATGTGATTTATGTCTTATGTAATAAATATTTTAATTGGAAAGAAAAAGTTGATCGTAAATTTTTTATTCGGTTCAATTTTTTAAAGTATTAATATCTAAAGTAAGATTATAGCAGGGTTAACATTAGGAATATAATATCGAGGGATCCAAATTAGTACAATGATTTATTTAGCAAACGTTCAGGGCGGCCGACCCCATTCATTTTAAATAATTTTTTATTCACCAGTTTATGCATTGAAACATTAGGAGGGATCTTAGAGCTGGATTAAAAATCAGGATATTCACTTTTTCCAGAATATTTTATATTATATGTTATTTTATTAGTATATAATGTCTTTTCAATGGTTATTTAATATATATAATTTGTCAATAAGATTAACCACTATTTTTTTGAGTCGTCAATTTGCAGTAAACAAAACGAGCATTATATCACGTTCAAAATATTATTTCTTGGAAAAATACAAGAACTTTAAAATTAACGATTAGAATTCGAAAGTTATTTTTAAATTTCATAATAAAACGCATATATAAAATTTATATTACACCATTTAATTCTAAATTAAATGGTAAATTTAGAAATTAGAAAGGCACTTAACAAAATTAAACTATATTTGTTTTTAATTGTTGTACTAATAAACACTTTACTATTTTTTGATTACAGTAAAACAAAAGGTGAATTAGATAATCTAAATTTATCGTATAATGAACTCTCTCCTAACTTTAATTAAATAATTACATACCTACGAATTAGATAATTATCAAGGTCAATTTCTAACTTTTTAAAAGATAAAAAAATGTTATCTATACCTTATCTACTACAAGTATTTTTTGTGTTAAAATATAAAATTACTTTAATTTGTGATTTTAAACTCAATTTCATTTTTTGTTGTTTTTATATGAAAAATTAGACTAAAAGAATTTTTGCAATTCTCTAACACAAAAGTGAACCAGACCAGAAAATGATTTTCAACTAAATAAGATAGAACTGAAAAGTTGATTTTTGATTAATGGGATCGAAAAATATGAATTCATACCAGCCCTAAAAAGTCGATTTGACAATATTTTTATTGATAACGATTTTTGATAAAAATTCAAGTTAATTTTTTAGAAGTTACCAATGTTGCAGTTAATCCTAATGAGCCTATGATTTTGTTTCATTTAAACTTTTAAGGTCTATGAAAATAATTAAAGATGAACTGAATTCTAGTTTAATTTGAAATTCAAAAATTATAATTAATATGAATAATTTTGAAATCTTCAGTTTCATTTTGTATTGTCTTAATAGAAGTGCTGAAAATATTTTCTAATCAAAAGTGAGTATAGTTGAAAATATCTCATAGTGACCAAGGCAAATCAAGGTATCAACCAAATAAAATATACATTATTTGGTTTTTTACTAACATTATCACTATGTTATATGAATGAAATTTTATTATTTTAATTTTATTTATTTATTTATGTACAGTTACCTGCCACATACAATGTGATAAATGAGTGAATTTGCCTATCATTTTCAGGTGTGGCACTTAAATTTATTTTATTTTATGGTGTAAACTATTGCGATATCAATTATAAATTATATTTTTTTTTATTAGATATGATCTGGCCAGGATTTGAACCCGAGACTTTACGATTGTAAAGCTGCCAACGAATTTAATGTTTAATTACAAACTAATAATTTATTAAAAAAATTTTAATTCAGCGTGTTTACATGAAATTTGACAGCTATTTATATACCAAAGCCTTTGATACAGCGTTCTAGTAACATATCCTGTCGTTAAAAATTATGTGTTCCTCCTTTTACAGCGAACAATAAAATGAAATTTTCTTATTATATATACTCCTTACCTTTTATTTATAATTATTGCACTAACATTTTGTGATTTGACAACAAATACCATGCCTATTTTAGAAATAAGTATTTAATACGGTAAATCTACAAATTATATTTGACATTTACTGATGATAGATCGATCAGTACTAAAAACATTTAAGAGCACGTAAATAAATAAGAAACAAATAATTTGAAAAATTTTTGGTATGAAAAGTTTAAGAATAAAATATTTACCAAACAATTGATTGATAGACTCTTAGTTAAGTAAAAAATATTTCAATTTTAGATATAAAATCTTAATAACAAACACAATCTTAAGGACATTGAACCATTACCAAAAAAAAAAATATGATTTAATCCAACCCACAACTTAAAATAAATATGAACTCAATAAAAGTTGAGAAATACACGATAAACAACAAAAACAAAAATAAACTCAATTTGTTTTTGTAATCAAAAAAAAAATAAGAACTGATTCTCATTTGTTGTTTTAACTATAGAATTTTACGAAAATATTAAACTTAGCCAATTTAATAAATGAGTCAGATTACAAGTCGCAAATTGATTTTTTGTTACTTATTTTTAGTAATCAGCAAAAAATATGAAAGAAATTATTTTTAAATAAGTTTTGAAATGAAAAAAATGAGAAAATAACCGAAATTTTTTTTTATCTGTTCTTAAATTATGAACTTTAAAGAAGAATATACACGTAGAACAGAATAAGAACAGAGCATATTAACACTTTAATACTCTTTTCAGAACAAAGCAAAAATGACAAAAGAATAAAAAACAAGTAATGAAAAAAATCAAGGGTTTTAAAAAAGCACATTTTCAAAATTAAACAATGTTCCATAACAAGTTTTGGGTAAAGAATGTATTGAAAAATAGTTTATAATTTTTTAAAGCTGATTCAAACTTTATTATATATTAGTCGTTTGCCTAGTATTTTATTTCGTTCGCCTCGTATTTTTAATCGTTCGCTTCGTACAGCTCCTACACAGAGCTCCATACTAAAAAGTTTTTTATTTATAAAGTTTTTAATCAAAACAATTGCAAGTTCTTAACAGAAATTGTTTGAATGAAATAAAAGTCAAGAATTTTCTAAAAATTACGTTTCGAATAACGTTTAATTAAAGTACCATATGGCAACATTATACATTCAGCTGTTGTTTTCGGTTTTCAGATTGAAAATATTCCTTTTAGAACTTTTGTTATAACAATTTAAATACAAGGCTTTTACGGATTTCGAGGAGCTCTAACTCCGTAGCAGTTGGAACTACAGCAGGAAGTTCTTCAATGAAATTATTTTTTGTTCTTGTACTACTAAATTATTTGGTGTTTAAATTTTGTAAAAACGCGGACGGACTGACGACGAACGGACTAAGTAAAACTATCAATTCACATTTTTTTAAAAATGTGCTAAAAAGCAAAACTAAACAATAAAATTAAAAAAGTTCGCACCTCATTTTTGATTGTTTGTTGGATTGAAGAGTCAAAGAGTGTAACAAGTGAAGATTGAATAAAATTTTTCTTAATAAGTAAATTTTCTTAAACAATAATAATGACTTCAGTCTTAAATCAATTATTATAATATGATATCACTTATTATCAATAAATTGCATTAAATATAAATTGTATACACTATTAAACAAGATATTATATGAAAATAAATTCACGTACATAATTGTGCGTTTTTGCACGAAATTTACTTTTACTTAAATGATTGGTGATTAATAGATTTATGATGACAATGATTAAACTGTAAAGCATTCAAGCCGGATTTGACATGTTTATTTGCATTTGTTGTCAATATTCTTCAGGAAATTCTCTGATTCCAATATAAGTACTTTAAAGAAAGGGCTTACATTTACATATATATGAAATTTAAATTCAGAATTGAAGTGAATAATATTTAAACAGTTGTAAAATAAACAGAATAATGATGACAATAATTAAAATTAATATTCTTCAGAAAAACTTATAACGAATTGTAAATGGGTGACTTAAAACTAAGAGTTATTAGTATGTAGAAAAAAAAAATAATATAAATGATGAAACAGGAAATTCCAAAAATAAAAAGCTATTTATAATAAAAAAACTTACCATTCTAACAAATGTTGAGTGTGTTGAGTATTTTTATAACATCATTAACACTTAATGTTAGTTTTGTAAATCCAAATACCAATTTTATAAGTTTCAAACATTGAAGCTTTAATCGCCAACTCTTCATATTTGTACACAGTGTCGCAAAATATTGTTGTATTGTGCAAATTGAAATCATTAAAAAAAGTATGCGGTAAATTTGCTTGCGACCAACATTCACAACAGAAAAATGTCGAATACTTACTCTTGAAATAACTTTTGATTTATTTCCAAAGATTTTTATACCACCGTTTATGCGACTCTCAAACGTACGAAGTTTATAATTTCTTAGAATTAAAGAAGAAAATCAATGTAAAATTTATTATTTATTAATTTTTTATACTGCTTAACACAAACAGTTTAATATACATATATATCCATATATTTCTTAGGTTATTTTTAAATAATTTTTCCATATGACATTTGACAAACAAGTTTTTAAGAATAAAAGTTTATGACTAATTATGAAGAATAATAAATTATGTATTAATAAAAACAAAAATAAATATAATCGTACAAACGTTTTGTGTTTGTCAAAGCTGGACTTAAAATTTCAAATTTCGCTTAGGCGGTATTCGGTTTTACGTGCGTCATTTTTAAACTTCAAAAGGAGAAAAACATATAGAAGAAATAAAATCATATTTTCATGTGACTTATTTATAATGAAGTTATTTATATGAAGTTAAAGTATATGCTTTGTTTGTTTTATAAGCGCCGGTTTAAATTAGAAAGTTTTAATAGAATAGCTATTAATATTTTATTGTTATATACATATATATTTAATTGTTTCCATAGATTTAAAATTTTAATAGCTTTTTCTGTCACGATTTTTCCGTTTTAATTAAAATTTCAAGTTGATTTATTGTTATGTATATATATATATAAATATATATATGTATATATATACATATTATTGTTATAACAACTTAGTTCCATTAATTAATAATTGAAATTAATTAATTCAGGAAAGAAAAAAACAAAATTAAAGAAAAAGTTCCGTTTTTAATAATAACTTGTTTACAATTGACACGTGTCAAATAATTACCTATCTGAATTTCTTTCTTTCGACTGGTTACGGAATATTACTCTTAGCCTAAAGTATACTACTGCAGAAAACAGATTACTATGCAACGCGTCAACCACATAACAATTGTCAGTAAATGATTCTTATTGGACTGTGAAAAAAAAACTGACGTATAAATAAATTATTTTGAAATAAAACGAGCTTTTATAATTTCCTAAATCAATTATCCGTTTATATGTTCCTTGTTTGTATTGAAATATTTTGAAAATTTACAAAAAAATTCTTCAAAAACGATAATAAACAATTTATTTTAATGAATAAACTTATTATATTTTTTTTTTTAATTTTTACTACGCTAACATCTTAAATGACAGCTTATCTTACCCTATAAATGAAAATGTTTTAAAATTTCCCCAATTTAAACGTTTTTATTTTCTACTTTTCTATATGATATATTATATACCAGTTAAAAATTCATTAATCATTACAACTGCTTCTTATTCCAAATATGGACCTTTTGCATCTACAGAAAAATAACAATAGAAAAATAAAAAATGTGCACCCTTCTGTTCTGTTTTGTTCACTATAAAATGTTTCTATACAATGTTGCTGAAATTATTGATGAACTATTAATTAACATGTTTTTGTTGTTGTTCGTTCCTTTAGATTTTGTTTCGTTTTTGTTTGGGGAATCAAACAGACCCTTTAGTGTAAAATTTTTGTAAAATTTTATTACATACATACATAACATTTTTTTTTATAGTGGTGAAATGATGATAATTTTAAAAATTTAACAAAATAATTAATCATTTTGAAATTGTTAAGATAAAATTTATTTTTATATTGTAAAGAATTTCTATTATTTTATTATAATTTTTTTTCTATATTGTTCACACGCTTGTTTGATTTGTAAATGTTGTATTTGTATTTTTTATATTGGAAAGGGATTAAGGGAAGAAATTTTTCAAGATAATTATTTTATTTAAAATGAATTTTTAAAATTTTTTGTATTCATAAAATTTTTTTTAAGCGCTTATTGAAAAGACAGTTTTTTTTTTTTGAAATTTACAACTCAATTAAGAATTTTTAAAAAATCATTAATATTTAATATAGTATTTTATTTACAGGGTGAAATTTAAAAAGTGAGTGAACAGTTAGAAAGTGATTAGAAGCGGTGCTTGTAAAAATTATAAATAAGACTTTGTACCTTAATCCTGGCAACACTAAAATTAAATTTTCTTTTGCAAAAAAAAAAAACCTTCATAAAATAATTGAAAGCTGTCATAAAAAAGTGCTGTCAAATTGATTTAAGGAACATAGCTAAATGATATAAGATCAATGAATATTTCTAATAAGATCGAAGAAATCGAATATTAATGCAGAAGTTTCAAATTTAGTTTAATTTTTATAATTTACTGATTGTCAAATTTTTCTTGTATTTTGCCTGTAAATTTTTTTTTTTTTTTAAGTGCTAACTGTTGACGTGTTAGGTTGAAAAGCATGTCTACTCTTGTCATTAGAGTTGATCTTAATGAGTTCCATGTACAATTTAAGCATGAAATATTATACAATATACATACAATTCCACTTACTTTATATATGTGAGTTATATTATTCAATTAAACTATTTGTTTATATTTTGTATTTGTTTATATTGTTATATTGATGTATTTTTTATTAAAGATTTGTATTTATTTGATTTGAAAGCCATTAACTTGAAAACAATCAGAATCGAGTCGGAAACCAGACAAGAGTTTTTTCACTTTCATTAGTATTCAAACCCGAGCCTCTTGTATGAAAGGTTCGCACATTTACTACTGTGCCACCCAATCACATTTAATTGGGGTTATCAAATTTATTAATTACTGTTTGATTTTATAAAAAAGTACTCGTCTACCTTTGGAAAATAAGCATGTTCATTGAGTCTGCTATACACAACCCGAATTTTCTAAATCCGATTTCCGGTAATTATAGAAAAGCGGAATTATTAATAATAATAACGTGTATAAATATTTAAACATTTTAATTATATTTTATTTAATTTTATAACCGTCTTTATTATGTTTATCTAATCATTTTTACATTCATTTTCCATTTTTATTAAAATTCTTATTAGCGTTATACTAGATAATATTTGTTGTAACTTTTAAAAGAGTAATTACTATTAATATAATTATTAACTAAATATTTAATGTAATCACTTTTTTTCCAAACATCCTGCCAATTATGCTTAATTTTTTTTCTGTGCTAAACACATCTTTAAACTTTATCCACTTATATAATCAATAGTCAATTAATATAATTATTAATTTGTACACTATATATTTAAAGGTGTGTATTAAATTGTATCAAATTAAATATATTTTAAAATATAATTAAAATTGTGACAATCTTTTTAATCAACCAAGCAAACAAAAAAAAATTTTTAAACTATTTCTTACCGTAATACTCGTACAAGAATTAAAATCCGTTACTATGTAATGTATGTATAATGTATGTATGTTTTTCTTGAATTTTCTTTTCTTATTTTACAAAGAAAAGAAAATTGGTAAGTTAAGTGATAGTAACATCAACAATTATTTTATATAGAAAATAAGGAAAATGGAAGACCATAAAAAATAATGTCAAGCATGTATTGACATTTATACAAGAATAAATTTATTGAAAATTAAAAACTATTCATTTACCGCCTTGAGCTACACAATTCATATATAATTTATATTTTAAATAATTTTTATAATAAATATGCAATATATGTGTATGTGTACATAGTTATATACAGTAATCCTTAATTTATTCCGTAATAAATTAGGGATTAGTGTTTAAGTTCTTCAAATTTTTTTTTAAGTATTAACTGTTCAATATTTAAGCTAATGAGTCTGTCTATACCATTGGTACATGTTGGAACAGGGGGGGGGGGGGTAACATTTAATTCTTATTTTAAGAAATGGTCTTCAAAACTCTTATAACATGTAAAAAACACTTAAACTTTCAAAAGACACAATTCTATTTGCTAATTTCTATTTTATTCTATTTTATTAATAATTTTATATATCAATTATAAGGTAATAATGTAGATATATGTGATTTATATTACTCAACTAAATTATTTGTTTATATTGTTATATGAATCTATTTTTTATCAAAAATATAGAGCTAATAATTATTGGTTATTCCATTAATTTTAACCCAATGACCATTCACCATTGCTAGTTCTCAACTTAATCCCGATTTATTTTACTTGTATCTATAAAATTTAAGTGCATTAAAGCAAGGCAAGATTTTAAGGGAAAAAATTATAGGAATTAAAATTTTCTTATCAAGTTGACATTTAGCAATAAATATAATATTTTGTTATTTATTTATAAACAGTCCCCAACCACATACAATGTGATAAACGAGTGATTAAGACTTGTCTTTTCAGGTGAGGTGGGGCAAGTTAATATTATAATATAAAATATATTTTTTTATTATATATGATCCGAATAGGGTTTGAACTCGAAACCCCTTTGATTGAAGCACCGACGTCCTAACAATTACGCCACCAATCCGATGATAAGTTTAATATGATGTGACACAATAATGTTGATTAATTCTAAAATTAAGCCTCAGCTGCTTATCTAGTTTTGGTGTATGTGTTTATCTATCAGCATCCAATCGAGTTTTTTGGTGGCTGAGGTTCAGTTATAATAAACTTTAAGCTGCGTATTGTGCACTATGGATATTAACTCTGTGTTACTTGATGTAAGGCAAAGATGCTTTAAGAAAAATTATCAGGAAAAAGATTTTTAATAGTAACGCGTTATAGAGTATATCTTAAAATCAAGCGATCCCCAGTGCCTTTTATTTTAAGTAATTCAAAAACTAATTAAAATTTCGTTTATTAAAACGATTACTGGTATAATTATATTGGCATCACTGTATTTATAATAAAAGGAAAATGTTAATTTAAAATTATCTTAAAAAAGACATCATCCTATATAAGTGTAATATAATAAGTAACTATTTTTTTTAGTTAACATACACAATGCACATATAGAAAATATTATTACATAGATTTGAATTATAGAAAGTAATCATATATTCGTTTCATGACGATTTCAAACTCTTTAAAATTACACAATTATGCATACACATATTTTTTTATGTTATTTATTACATATATATACAAATTTGATATACATAATTGATATTGTATATAATATATGTTTGCCTTAAAAAAATTATTTAAAATATTTTAAAACTGGATATTTTGAATTGAATATTTAAAAGTTAGTTTAACATCTGAATGAATATATGTGTACGATTGTACAAAATTGATGAAAATCTTCATTGTCTTTAGTTTTATTTTACTTTTATTATACGCTCATTGTACCAATGATAAATTGTATAGTGAACATTTTGATAATAACAAGTTCAAGGTAAATATATAAAATACTCTATATATATATATAATATATCAATATTAATAAAAAAATAAATAATAAAAAGATCACATCATGACTATCAATTAAATTTAAAATACGGTTATAAATACATACTAAAACCACCCAAAGAATACAAAAATATGCAATTATTTTACAATTTTTTTTTTTTTTGAAAGATTTCAAATGTTACATTGTTAAGTGAATAATTTTCCATTTTCATATATATATATATATATACGTACGTAACTTTTAATTTTCTTTAGTGGCGGTAACTATTTTATACAAATTTTATTATTTTATCCGTTCCAATTTTTTTTTATACATACATGGATATGTGTTTCTGGGCTCTTATTTTTAATTTGATATTTAATAATAAGTGTTGCCGCTAATCCGGAAATTGATTATTTGAAAATTTAAAGAAATCGTTTAAATGTAATTTTTTTATTAATTCAAAAATAAATAATAAAAAAATATTAATTAACTTTTATATTATGTATATGGTATTAGTACAACTCTATTTTATTGCCCTTTGTATATAAATATATATAAAATAGTAACATTAAAGTCCTTTATTATATTAAATTATACTATACTTAATTTATAAATAATTAAATAATTATATTGAATGCTTATTCTAATTATTAAACTTAATAAAATTATTTATTTTATAGCTTTATGAGTTTAGAAGAGTACCTTATCGTTCTTTAATTTTTATTAAATGAAAATTTTATTAATTAAAGACCATATACGAGCCTTCTCGTAATCTTTAAGATAAGAAATAAAAGGTATCGAATGAAATTGAAAAGAGAATCGATAAATTTTTAGTACAATTGAAGAATGAATTATTTTACTTAAAAACGATAATGATTAATTAAATAATTTGAGGATTTTTCAATTGTTTTGAAACTAACTTTAAATATAAAGTTTTATGGGTGGTGGCACCTAAATCTGTCAAAATTAATGTAAAAAAAAGTTTCTCTATAATATTTTACATTACTACCTGACTTATAAATGAGTAAATTAAATACGTATCATGTATCATGTACCTATAAAATTTGTCAAAATGTGTTTATGCATTATACACATATATAAATATCATTTGAAGACCACCAAAATACGAAACGTTAGACACGTTTAACAATAAAATTTCCAACTTTGACAAAATGTATTTTTGATTTGATTTACAAAGACAAAACCTATGAATAAAAATTTATATTTTAAGGTTATATGTTCTGATTTAGGTCCGAGAGTTAGAAGTAATTTAATAAGAATTAAACATAAAAACATTTGGTTTTGTAATATTTAACAAAATATAAAATGAAATTGATATAAATTTTTAGATTAGAAAGTTGAAAAATAAAAATCTGTCACATAAAATATGATTATTGATTGTTAAAAAAAATTTTTCACAGCCCTGTTTTTATTTTTGTGAATTGTATTATAAAATGTTCAAATTAAATAGATTTGTAATAAATTAGAAAAGGTTGAAAAATATGAAAAAACGAGGAACATTGTAGTAGACTCTAGACTGTGTCAACTCTGTGATACGCATATGACCGTAATATCGACATTATATCATCTGATTAATTACTTTTGAACAAATTTTAGTCAACCATCTTTATTAGGTATAGAGTAATGCTCATGTAAAAATTGAAGTTATATGGCAACCACTCGAACACAGCTTCACTCAGCTTCTAAAAGAAGAAGTAAACAAGTAATGATAAAAAACCAAGGGTTTTTAAAAAAGCACATTTTCAAAATAATATACTGTTTCATACTAAGTATTTTATCGGAATATAATGTTCAAGCTTCAATATTAACGTTTAAGGAAATATATATGTTGGTGACTAAGTTACTGCTTACTTATAAAATAAGTAAATATTTTATTTAAAAGTTCTAATAGCCCTTCAATGGGGAAGGTTGCCAAATTTCTCAAGGACCTAACTTCATCTAACCCCCCCCCTCCCTCTCTATTTTTGTAGTTTCTAGGAATTAAACCAAAATATGGAATTTTACTTAGAATTTTATAATCTAAGAAAAAATGGGTAAAACTGAGAGACACTTTCTTCAATTTAAGGAACCGTTTTTAAATTTAAGAAAAACCTTTAACATATGTTAAAATATAATGTTGGACCTTCAAATTTTGTATATTAATAAAAAAAAAATTGGACAGGTATTCAAGTTACAGGTGCTTAAAAATAGCAAAATATCAATTTTCGAGCCCTTATAGCTTCTAAACAGGGGGCTTGACAAAAAAATTTTGTTAACCGACTCCCACTACGTTTTTAGGATCTAACTTCTCCCAAAATTTCAAGACCCTATCTAAGACCGTTTAAGAGATATGAGGAACCAAAAATTTTGCAAAAATTGGGTTTTATATAATGCTAAATTTTAGTACCGTATGGCAACCCTATATATTTAATCGACATATTTTTGTTAAGTCTATAAAAGCAGCTCTCTTATACCGTTTTTCGATTGAAAATAAACCTAACAGAACTCATGTTATATTATTTTAAATATAGGGCTTTTTTGGAATTTGCCGGGGCTGTAACTTCGTAACCCTTCAAAATTAAGAAAAACCTTTGACACATGTTGAAATATAATTATAGAGCTTTAAATTTTGTATATCACTAAAAAAAAATTTGGACAGGTATTCAAGTTACAGTTGTTTAAAAATAGCAAAATTTCAATTTTTGAGCCCTTATAGCTCCTAAATAGAGGGCTTAACAAAAAAATTTTGTTAACCGACTCCTACTAATTTCTGATTATCTAACTTCTCCCAAAATTTCAAGACCCTAGCTTGAACCGTTCAGAAGATATGTGTGGTCAAAAATTTTGCAAAAATAGAGTTTTGTGTAATGTTAAATTTTAGTACCGTCTGGTAACCCTAAACATTTGTCTGTAAAAAATTTATAAAGTTTATGAAACCAGCTATCGTTTGCCGTATCAGATTGAAAATATATTTAACAGAACTCTTGTTATAACCATTTAAATATAGGGCTTTTTTCAACTTCGGGGGGCTGTAGCCCCGTAACAGGTGGGGCTACAGAAAAAAATTCTTCTACGAAATTATTTTTTTTGCAAAAACTACCCATGGTTAAAATTTCTTTACTCTTATTTCAAACGGTGTAAAAGTTTTTGTAAACATACGGACGGACGGACGGACAGAGTGAAGCTATATAGGCACATTTTTACAAAATTTTTTGAAAATGTGCTAAAAACACCCATCTTCTAAAAGAAGAAGTTGTATGGTAGGTATTTGAAACCATGGAGCAAACTGAATGCATTTTAGCCGTCATCGCTGGATTTCAATTGCGATGACGGCTAAAAACTAATTCGTAAACATTTCAGAATTTTAGCTCCCTGACCTATAGTCATACGTCAATACCTCTAATCAATATGCATTTGATTTAAAAAAATTATTGTGAATATTAAGGTTTTCCTTTGGTTTTTTTGAATTAAAACTTCATTCGATTTAAACAATTCGATATTTGAGTTTGTGAACACACTATTAGAACAAAATTTATAAGTTTAATAAGAGAGCAAATCATTTCAAAAGATTTTTATAGGTACTATAGAATTTTTATAGGATTATAGAAAAAAAATTTGATAATTAATTTTTGTATTAATTAATTATCTAATTTATAATAAATAATAATGTAATAAAAATTAATTACAATAAAAGTTATTTGTTTTTGCTTTAGGCAGGAATTAACGTGTTAATTTTTAAAAATTAAAAATAAACAAATATTTTTATTTTTAATCTTGTATCGCAGGCTAATGAACTCAAAAATTAAATTTTTATTAAATAATAAATTTTTCCATTACTTTTATAATTAGTTTAATAACTTTAAATACTTCCTTTTTAAATATATTAAATTTAGAATTAGATTAGAAAAAGATTTAGTTCTAAGAAGCAATTTACGAAGCAATTGTTCATATAAAACTCATGTAAAATAATTAATAAGTGCGACTTTTAAAAATAGATTTTAAGTTATTGCTGTTATAAAAGTTTCTTTGTAATCAAAGATTAGTTTAAAGTATTTAAAATAAAAAGAAATAAATTATTAGTTTCTTTTTATTAAATTATAACTAAGTTAAGCCCTATTTTAGTAGGTAATTGTATAGTTGTAGAGTTTTGTTGTATTAAATAAGTAGAATTGTGGAGTTTTGTTGTATTATAGTTTAACAAGTTATACAGTCTAATCTAACCTAATAACTCCATGCCAAATTTGTTTTAAACTTCAGTTTTAATTTTAAATTTTAATTAAATCTCGTTTTATATTTCAGGAGGTTTTAATAATGGAATGAGTCAATTGAAATAAATTCGAAACAAAACATTTGAATTGTGCCTGAATTGAAGAACGCTTTTAATTCATGGACATTGTAATTTCATTTAAAGGCTATATCTTGAATAAGGCAAAATTAAAGGAAGTCGAGATATCAGAAGAAAGAGTATTTCATGGCAAAAAAGTTTTAGAATATGGTTTAACAATTCTACTAAATACTTATTTAAAATTTCGACAAATTAAATTCAAAAAACCTTCATGATAGACTAAGTTTGGTGATATAGTTGCGACATCTGAAGAATAAAAATAATTTAACGGTTAAATATATTTAATCATCGAATTCAAAGTGCATTTTGAAACAAAAGACGTCGAAAAAGAGTTTCAACTATATGAGAAAATATCGGAAATCTGTCATATTACTTAATCTGTCTCACACAGGGCTTTGCGAACGAACGCCAGAAATCGAAATGAACTAAAACCAGAAAAATTATTTTCTGGCGTTAGTTCATTGCATTCTGGTGCTAATTAATTGCATTCTGGTGTTAGTTCATTGCATTCTGGTGTTAGTTCGTTTTTCATTTAAGATAGCTTTGAACTATTATAACACCAAATAAAAGTATTCTGGCGATAGTTCGTGTTTTTTTAAGTATATTCAACTTATAAACTAACGCCAGAAAATTTTGCTAAAAATCGTCTAGCGTTAGTTCATTTTCAGTTCTGGTATTAATTCATTCTGGTGTTAGTTCGTAGAGGCCTAACAATAGTATCTGCGTGACGGGGAACTAGTTTTAAGACCGTTTAACGTTTAATAAGTGCTTCCGAAATTATAGAATATTATTCAATGCAGTACTGCCAGCATGTTGTAAAGTGTTATTTGATTTTATAAATCTAACAAATCTTAATATAAAATTTGTCTCTCTCATTTTATAATTTCATATATGGTTATATTTAAATTTTTCAATTGTTCTAATTTCTAAAATAAACATTATAACGTATTTAAATAAAAAAAATATATATAAAAATAATATTTTTTTTTTATCTTGTAAAATTATATATTTAAAATTTATGCATTATCACAACACAAAAGTAATATTAATTATAATTCACGTTAAAAAAATTTCAAAGTTTCATATTCATTTAAGTGAAAAACAAGCAATACAAACACAACAACAAACTAATAATTATTAAATTATAATAACAAGTAAGAAAAAAAAAAAAAATAAGAACAAAAAAAAAAAATAACAAAAAATCTATCTGACTATCACTAAAAACATTTCGATATCTTTAGCTAGACGTCCCTGAAAAGAACGCGAATCGACCTTCAGGTAATTTACTTCATTCAACATATTAATTGCATTTTACATACACCATATAGTTATATACATATACGTATTACGTATTCATATAATATATAAATAATAAGATTTATGTATATTTATGTAATGTAATATTGTGCATAATAGGAGCCGCTTATGATGTGTCCATTACCACATATGGGCATTTATTTTTTTTTGCTTCAAAGTTATTAGAAAATAATAATCACAAATACAATAATTATGTTAGTTTATTCAGATTTTTTTTTTTTCCAAGTATCTGTAGATTGCATATATTTAAAAAAAAAAAAAAAAAAAAAAATAACTTAAAATTATTATGTAGATACTGTTGTATATCATTGAATGAAGATAAAATATCATATGACGACAACGGTGTTTTGGTTTTTCTCATATATGTATAAAATGTCCACCCCACTAAAGGTTGATATTTTCCAATTGAATTAAATAAAGCTACTTTTTTTTTTTATTTTTAAATTATTTTAAAAAAGTTTACCTTAATATTCAGATTTAAAAAAAAAAAAAATTTGTACGAGCCAAAATTCAGAATAATTGGTAAGCTGGGAACGTTGAAAGTGCCAGAGATTGGTAAAATTGTTAATTTTGAAAGTTTCTATTAAGTAATTAATTTCATTGGTTCCATCCTTTGATTAAATTATAAATGTAGTTAGTACTTCAAATAAAATTGCAGTATACTTAGTAGTGTCGCGAAGCGCTCAAAATTCAAGCGATTTTCGGACTTAAATTATTATTTGTATTTATAAATATATAATTGAGCCGCGGCTGGTATTTTTTTGACCGAATAAGCTGAATAATATATATGATGCATAATGTCACCAAGTATTACAAGATGAAAATACTCCTAAAAGCTTTACAAAATCTAAAACAAAGCATTTGTTTAAGATGCAATTGACGACTTGTTAATTACACGCATTTAGATCTAGACCACATATCAAAATATTAGCTTACACTATTCCTTAAAAGATTAGATCGCATTTATGATCGAAACAAAAAATATTCTTTGATCTAAAAAGTGACTTTTATCAGTACAGATCAATTTTTGCGATCTTATTTAATATTTCTTCGGATCAAAGATTATGTTTGATCTGATTTTTTTTAGGATCTCAATCAAATCATTAATCGAGATCTAAGTGCCCAGCTAGTCATAGCGCTGCTTCAATGTAATTACAGTAGACACAAATAAAAAAAAGGTTTGTCTAAAGAAACACTTTTTTCTATTTATTATATATATATATTGATAAAACTATAAAAGTTAAAATATTTCAATTATTTAAATTTTAAAAAAACTTTTTCAATAAATTATTTAAAATTTTTGATTCATTTTTATAACTCACAGGTGATCAAAGTTTAATCACGGGTTTGTCTAGGCAATATTACACTACTGATGTCAAGTCTACTGATGAGTCCGGAAGTATTAGAGGAAGAAACACTCTTAAAAATTTTAATGAACATGAGTTACTAGAAATATTATTTGCCGTCTCCTTCAAAATCTATAGACACTATATAAATTAAGAATTACGGCCTAAAACCTTTCGAGACTTTTAAAAAGCCTTCCCTTAAAAAAACTGCAACCATTTGAGATTTTTGCGAAACTTTAAAAATTAAGATACAGTTTTTTTAAGCTTCTTCTAAATGACAAATGTCAAACAATAATTTTGTTTCTTATACACAATTTCTTCAGGAATGAGCTCGTACAAAGCAACAGTATAAAATTAAAATTCGGTTGTTTTATTTTTTTTTAAATTAATTCAAATATAAAGAAAAATATAAATCTGAACTGGCGCTTTTGTTAGAAAAACTTTAGAATAAAAAAATGTATGCATAAGAAAAAAAGGTACATGAGGTTAAATTTATTTTATCTATTGGATTATAAGAAATACTGCTATAGTAAACTATTTTACAGTCAGGTATAAAAATTACTTTTTTACATACACTTAATTCGTATTCTCATATACTCGTATATGTTTTTTAAAAAATAATTATTTGGTTTCTTACCTGAACTTTTTTATTTTTAATTTTGTTTTGTTGTAAAATTCCTTATTTTGGTCATAAGAGTATGTAATTTATAAAGTTTTCAGTTTTGTAAATTGTATGTGAAAAGCATAAGTTAATGCTTGTATTATGGTATAAGAAAAATATGGTATCTATCAGATTTTATATTGTTTTAAAAATTTTTGTAGAGCAGTTTTGAACTGATTTAATTCATTGGTATGTGGTTAAGGTTTGGTTTTATTTTTCTTTTGGGTAATTTTTTTTTTATCGGAATTTTTAAATCATATTTTACTTGCTTACACATTCAAATGAGGTTTTGGGTATTAAAATTACAAAGAAAATAAAAAAATGTATTATTTATAGGTTATAAATGTAGAAATAGTTCTGGAAATTATAAGATATCTTATGATAATTTTAAATTTCTAAAGAGTTTAAGGAATTGGCTCTAAAAAATATTTTATCTAATATTATTATAATAGTTGCTGCAATGCTCTTTGTTCAAGTAAAGTGATATAAATTGTATAACAGTTCATGTTCTGCACCTCCGCCTCCTTGAAGCTTTAGTATAACAAAACATTGTGAAAAAATGATTGCTATACCAGGTCGATCTGAACAGGTTTTTACATTAACGCGATTGGGTGGCACAGTGGTTAGAGTCCGTGGTCCGACCTTTCATGCGGAAAGACTCTGGTTCGAATTCTAGTGAAAGGGAAAATTCTAATAAGGGAAAATACTTTTCTGGTTTTCGGTTCAACTCAGCTACCATTCGCCATTGAGTTCAAATTAATGACTTAATCATTAATTAATAATTATATAGTTATATTAAAAAATACATTAATATAACAATATAAACATATGCAAAATATAAACAAATAATTTAATTGAATAATATAACTCACAGATATAAAATACCATATAAGTCAAATACAAAATATTAAAATACATATAAACAAAAATAGAATTTTATGTATTGAAAATCTATCTCATGTTTAAATTGTTTGTGGAGTTCATTAAGATCAATTCTAATAATACGAATATAATATGAACCCCTGTTCCAACATTTACCTATGGTATAGACAGACTTATTAGCCTAAGAGTTGAACAGTTAGCGCTTGAAAAAAAAAACAAATAGATGAGTTCTATTTAAATAAGTTTTCATATTGAATGACTCATACATAGAGTTCAAAACGTTATTACAAACTTGTCATATATGTAAATTAAAATAAAATGTATATAAAGCATTCAAAAGTTAAAAATGTACTGAAGTAACTAATAACAACAACAAAAATAATATAACTAAATCAAAATATGTTGAACAGTAAAACCAACCCATATGGTTTTACATCAAGCCTAGCTTAATCTTAATACTGGATCATTTATATTTCTCTTGTTTTGAAAAGAATTTTTTAATGTTTTTACATATACAATATATATGTAAGTGTATACATATATAATTATTACGGCATCACATATTGTATTAGGCTTGGTATATTATAATGCATGGTATGCACTTTAATTCAACCCACACACACACACTTAAACCTATAAGATTCTAGAGTTGATTGAAATGAATTAAAAAACCAATACAGCACTTAATCACAGACTTTGATATTATGATTTTTTATTATTTTATTTTTTCTTATTATATGCAATCGTGAGGAATGTGTGAAAGGAATGAATGAAAACTTTTAACTTAGTAACTCTGAGTTTTTTGTTTGTTTTTTTTTTTTTTGAGATAACTACTATACTATAGAATCAACTTGAAATACTTGATTGAATTGAAATGGTATTTTAATATTAAAATCTGATACAGAGTAATGCTAATTTTTTTGTATTCATATAAAATACTTAGTTTACTAAGTTATTATTAACTTATCACTGTAGTGATAAGTAGTTGAATAGTAGTTAGTAGTAGTTGTATAGTATTGTAAGTTGTAAGTAACATGGTGGGTTATTAGAATGCATTTTTTTAAAAAAAGAATGAGGTAACGATAACGGAACTTCAATTACTAACATTCTTTAGATGTTATTTTTTATTTTTTATGTTTTTTTAAGTTTTTTTTATTTTTTCAAATAATTTATTTATTGTCTTGTTATATTTATTAAGAATTATTAAGAGAAAAGCTCTGAAGGTGGTTTAGTTTTGATAATGAGTTAAAGTTGAGTTGAGGCGGATACTTATGTTGAAAAAAAAAAAAATTATGCTATTTTGATTTTATTTGTAATTTGTAAAACTTAACATTTAAATTCCGTCATTTAATAAACTTTTAGTAGAAATATATATATATATGTAATATGTATATATATTTTTAAATAAATGATTCTTGACATATGCATGAATTATACAAATAAAATAAAAATTAACAAAACTATTTCCTCACTACTTGTAATATTATAGTTATTTGTTATACTAAAACTTGTTGTTTTACTTTTAAATAATCAAGGTTTGTTAATAAGTATATGGATATTTTTTAAGAAGGGGATTTGTTTACCGTTAAATTAGAAATTATTTCCGGGTCTTAAACTATATTGATTGCAAATAAAATTGCAAAAATTTTATAATTTAAATCATATATCAAATAATTTTTAATTAATATTCTTTCTCTAACTTATACTGTTTTTATATATGGAGAATGCATTTCTGTTTTCTAACCTATGGCTTCTATGACATTTAAAAAATATAAAAATTCATCTTTTAAATTTTGACGTTTGTGGTAGTGGTGGTTATATTTTGTCTTTTTGAGAGTGTTTTCTTGTTTGACTAGTCTATCTTAATTCTTAACTCCTGACCATAATGAGCGCAGCCTACTACAATGTTGAACTACTGCTTCAAAAAATAACATATGGAAAATGATACAAATGTACACAATGAAAGTAAAAACAAAGTTTCAACACAGCCTTGGCTTTGAAAACTTATTATTTATGTTTTGTCGACCATTTATATTTATTGTTACTTTTTAGTTTGAAATAAAATTTTTACTTTCAGATCACTGATTATTTGTTTATTTACTTAATTTGTTTACTTAAAATATCACTTTAAGGCTTTCAACATTACAAGTTTGAACATTTGGCTTTGTAAAATTTGATAGCTACGTTTTTCAACATTTTGCAATTTCAATGCTGCTTCATGGCTACGATCATCGTGACCAAGACAATAAGACAAAGATGTCAAATTTGATTGAGATTAGAACAGTTAAAAAAAAAAGTGATTTAAGAATGTGAACATATAATTTAAAAATTATAGCCATCACAAACTTTAAACTTTTTTAAGATTCCTAAAGTTTTTTACAACTGCAATCTTTTAGATTAAATCCTGACGAAAAAATTTATTATTATAACTCTTAGTATGACCTAATAGAACAATAGAGGAGAGGGATAAAAATGGAAATATAATTTTTTTACAAATATTTAAATGAAAATCTGACAATTAAATACATATTTAATAACTTCGGTAGACATCACAAATGTAATTAAAAGCGTCAAAAGTATAAATAACGGTATATATTTATGTCATTGCAGTGAGATGATGAGCATCAAATTTATTGGAGAAAAGTTAAATAATTGGAGTACTTGTAAAAATTTTAAAAATTGTAAATGTCTTCCATCTTCATATAATTTAATTATTTGTCATTAATTGTAATAAAGTTCCAGAGAACAAGAAACACAATCATTAAGAATAATTTAAACTTTGCTGTAATATCATTTTAAATCGGAATATTATAGTTTATCTACAATGAACGCTCTCATTCCGCTCTCTACACGTAGTTATCTGTCAAACTAAGTTAAATGTATTGATTTAAATGAAAGTGTCTACAATAGACGCAGCCATGTCGCAGTCATTACGCAGTCATTAAAAAAGTTGTTTAACTTTTAACTTTTTCGCTTTCTTTACGTATTCAAATGTCAAATAATTGAACTTTCATAAATATTTTTTATTGAAAAATGAAAAAAAAATATATTAGAATAAAAAATTAATAAAATTATTAATTCTTTTTCTATCTTGGGTTAAATAATATCAAACCATTATTCAAAATAACTATACAATAAACTATTGAATATATTTTAATTCATGAAATTTGTAAACAAAACAATGTCAAAAAGCGCTGTCATGTGCATTTCATTGTGGACACTCCTTTGTTGACTACGTAATGAGAACAGATTGAGAGCGACATGAGACGGTTATTGTAGATAGGCCATTATAGCTGTTTTTCTTTTGTCTAACACAAATATTTCTCCAGATTTTAGAACTTTTGATCCTAATTTAGTTAAGTTTCCTTGGTAACAGTACACATTAGTTATTATATAAAGCAAATCATTTCCGCTTGTTATTATATTATCAATTTTTTAATCGGTTAATATTATTATTTTTTAACTGCATGTATAAAGTGCATAGCAAAATTCACTCAAATGAAATTTTATAAATATCTAATTAAATTTTTAATATTTAATAACTATTATAATAATTTATAAGATAATTAAGTACCTATTACATTATTACTATATAATTAATAACAGGTGTAATTTATAAATTCAATAAAAATAGTCAACGGTTTTTCCAAGAGTATTTTTAACTTTTATTGAGTTCCAATGGCTTTACAAAACAATATTCCAATAAATTAGTAGTTATTATTACATGGTATTTTAATGTTATTTTACGCAAATTAAATTTTTGATTACGTAACAAAAAAGCCGCGGAATAGAGCGCTGTTATTAAAGTTCGCGAACGCGTTATTTTAAACATCCACGAGCTTTAACTCCTTTGGTAAAAATAATAAGGGCGCAGGAATCTTAATTCCATTTTGAAAAAAAATTAAATCCGACTGAGAAACACGAAATCTTTAATCGTTACTTAATTTTACTTAATTTGCAGCCCTTAAATGCAACCCTAAAACCCATCCCTTTTTTAAGAATGCTAGCGGGTTCTGATGCAAAAAATTGAAAGTTAATGCAGACTTTATTTCATGCTTCGAACCTTCATTATCACAAAAAGAGTATTTTTTTTTATAATTAGTATGTCATTCAAATATTTTACAAGCTTGTTTAAGTTTTGTATTTGTATTTATTAGATAATTTTTATTACTCTAGTTTAAACAAAAAACAAAAACAGTTTTTTCAAGAATTTTAATAATTCCAAATAGAACACTTTTTTAAATCAATATTTTTATAATCTAAACAAAGAATTTTTATTGTTTTAATTACGTGAATTAAAATAAAGATTACATTGTTAACTATATTGATTGAAAATTTTATTGATTTTTTATGGGAAATTAACTTAACACAAAAAGAAAAGTAAATTCCAAGCTTTCATAATTATAGTAAATAATTATTAATGATAGTAAATGGGGACAAGAATCGTACTATTATTAAAAATTTTGTAGTATGGAGCTGTTTTGTAGTATGGATACTGTTGGAACCTACAATTGGTCTAACAAATACAAATACAAAACTTAAACAAGCTTGTAAAATATTTGAATGACATACTAATTATAAAAAAAAAACTCTTTTTGTGATAATGAAAGTCCAAAGCATGAAATGAAGTCTGCTTTAACTTTCAATTTTTTGCATCAACAATTGGTTCCAACAATATGAAGCAACAGTAAATTCGGCCCGTGCCACAAATACTCTTCTCAGTGAAATTTTTGATGACCAAATTATGTCAAAGAAATTCAGGATTCAATTTTAAATTGTGAGAGATTATTTCTCATGGGAATCTCAAAGAACGAATATATGTGAACAAGCCTCAAACTATAGAGCAGCTAAAGCACAATATTATAACTGTGAATAGGGCAATAGAGCTTGATACTTTGCATGCTGCTATGCAAAACGCCCATTTAAGAGCCCAATTTTGCAATAATAAAAATGATGGTCATTTATCTGACAATATTTTAAATAATTAGAATTTAAACTTTGCAGGATCTTCATATTATATTTTAAAAAAGAAAACAATAAAAAATAATAAACAAAAAAGTTATTCAATTTTTACAAACAGTCGTGACTTTGGGCCCACCCTGTATCTAATTTTTATTATTATTGTACTATTTCTCCATTTTGTACTTTTATAAACATTCATCTATAACATAATATGTTTGTATTATTTTTACCGCACGCTTATTTAGATTAGAAGTTTCAAAAGAATGCACGGTAATTAAACACTTATTAATCTATATTATTTAATAATATTTAATTCAGCCTGATAATTAAGTTTATCAATTAACTTAAATATTTTATATAAAAAATTTAAGATATTTAAAAATTATCGGTCACTTGTTCTGGGACGTCATCAGTCATTTTGATCCTATAGTGTGGACAAAGACTAAAATTTGTCAAAATAAATAACTTAGTAACTAAACGAGGACTTTATAATGACTACATTTAGTATTAATTGAATTTTAGTAATTTTAAACTTAAAAGTTCTAGATTTATAATTTGAAATGATTTTTATTATACTATTATTATATTTGATCATATCGGGGAATTGTAATGAAAATTACTTTCTTCATCAATTTTCTTTAAAGATTTTTGCGGCGATCGAACGCACACTCCCTCGGTTAGTAAACCAATTGCTTAACCAATAAGTCACCGAAGCCCCTAAAGATGCATGCTATGTTGTGAGAAACTAAAAGTTATTTATATAACATAATTTTAGGCGAATTGAAAATACCGCTTTTATTATATAATTCATATTGAATTTGTTCCTACATTCGAGCACATTGTAGCGATGTGGAATCGCAACACAAACTTCAAAATGCAAAAATTAAACAGATAAACAGATATTTAAGAATATGTGTTTATTTTATAAAAGGGATAATCGATATTTTCTGAACACGACAAATAGAGATTATATTATTATTCGCAATTAGCTATTTAAAATCATTAATTCAGTTACTAAACTAGTTAAACTTTAATTTCTTAACAGACTATCTGTATTCTATTCCATAATCTAAGAATTTCTAATTACATTTAATTGACATTTGTTTACCTCCTAAACTTTGTAACTTAATTAGCTATAAAATCATTCAATTAATGTTCGTTCAAAATTTTTTTTTTTTTAAATAATTTTTAATTATGTTTTTTGAATTAATTAAATAATTTTAATTATCTAAATTAAAAGTTTCTCTGTCAAAATAAAAACATTTCAAAAATATATAGATTACATATTAATTTACAACAGATTAAAAAAAAAAAAAATCAATCTGATTTATGTCCTTCATTAAAACATGTAAAATTTAATTGATTTTTTATGTCAATTTTATAATTTATTGAATATTTTATTTATAGTTGACAATATTAGTGCAATTCTTGATTTAAATGCAGTTTTTATAATTCATGTTAGTTATTTATTAAATTTTTTAAGTACGCATTTTTTCGATGCGCTAGTAATAGCAACAATCGTTACAGTCTGATTGACATCAAAAAATTTTTTGGTTTCACGACTCTTCTGTTTTGAGCAATTGGTTTCAACTTTGTTGTAAATTTTACTCTTGGAAGAAGGAACACAAGCTGGCTACAAATACTTTGGATTTTTTAACTAATTGCGCCGCAAAAGATTTTTAAACAATTTTTTTACTTTTAAATAAAAGAAATTTGAAGATAGTATATACGTCGGTCATTGATAATATGATTCATTAAACTAACAAATTTGTAATTTATTAACCCCTTTCAGTCGAACGTTTAGTAAAATATTCCATTGACCTATGAACCTCGCAGAGATTTTTTGAGGATTTCTTCGTTGATATTAAATGTATGCAATTGAATCAAAATTATAATTATATTTATAATTTTATAATATACAAGGTGTCCGAAATTCAAAGGTCACGAAAAACGGAGGTTATAGAAAAATTTTATTTATTTAATTATATTTACTATTATTATACTTAATTGTAAGGGGGAATTGTAATGAAAGTTAATTTTTTCAATAAATTTCCTTTAAAAACAACTTACGATTAGTGCAAGAATTGAACCTGAGTTTCTTAAATCTCCCTGATTGCATATTTTTAGGCACTTGCATATTTTTAGGCAAAAATTACAAAAATATTAAAGATCCCTAACCATAAAGTAACATATAATATAGAGTATTCACGTAGAGTAAAATTTTTTTACCAATTTTTTTAAAAAATATTTTTCGTTTTTACTCAGTACTCAAAAATTATTCTCATAACAATTATTTTTACTTAAAAATTGAGAATAATTTGTTTTTAAACTCATAAATAAAAAAAAATTCTTCTCAATTTCTTGTTTTGAGTATTTATTAATATACCTTTAAAAAACTATATGAATGGTATATACATACATACATACATATATATTTTTATACATTATTCTTCTTATTCCATATAAAAGTATGAAAAGCTAAATCTAAACTGCATGCATAGTGTATAGGTATATTAACACATATAAAATATTTAAGGTCTTTTTACTTTTTTTTCGTTACTTTGATTTGAAATTAAAAAACCTAAATAGAGATTTTACATCTTTTATTGATGCATGTGTGAAATATGAAATTAAAACAGCCAAGTGTATTTTTCGTTCTTCTTGTAAATCAAAATAGAAAAATTTATTTTCATATTTATTATTTGTAACTTTTGATATTAATGTTGAATGAATGTGCGACAGACAAGCTTATTATTAAAAGTTGTATGGCTTGTAAAATAATAAATAATCTTATCATTTTAATAAGTATATATAAGAATTTTACGTTTAAAAAGAATTTAGTTCGTTATTTTGATTGACTCAAATTTTTTTTTTTAAAATTTAAATGAACATGAAAGGTAAAAATATAAAATTTAATAAAATTTCAATATTTTTTTAAATAATTCTGTTTTATTATTAATTCTTAAGTTAGTTAATAAAGGAAAAAGCCAAATGGAATAAGTATAGCATTACATTATTGAAAAATATATAAAAAAGCTTTAATATTTTATATTCCATTCGGCATAAAAAACCCTTATAGCAAAAAAAAAAATATAATATAAAATATGTACATAGGTATAAACAAAACAAAACAATTAAGTAATTGACTAAAAAAAATTATCGAAAACAAACGAAAATATTCATTAACTTAAATTTAGGTATTTAAATTCCATATTTAAAAAATTATATTATGATTAGGTACTTCAATCGTGTTCATCCAATTTTCTCGTTCATGAAAAGAAAATAATATAGGTATCAAGTAAATTATTCAAAAAATAAAAATTATTTTAATCAATTAGTATTACAAATTATATACAAAAATTTATTTGCTAAAACTATAATGAGAAAAATTTTTTAAACCACAGACAAATAGACAGACAGACGTACAAACATATGCAGACAGACGGACGGATATAAACAGACAAATAGACAGACAGACGGATATTATGAAATATATTAAAAATAAGTTATGCATTTAATATTTTAATTTTACTTTGATTACTCTCAGCTTTTTTTTCGTCATTTTTTAAAAGCTTTTCCCTTAACCATTTTGCTTGCTTTTTTAGCAAAAGATTAATTAGTAACTCTAAAAACTTTATTTTATGCGTGTAGCATTCATCATTTTCCCTAAACCATGTAGGATATTTATCAGATTTTTTTGTGGCTTCTAAACAACAAGTTATACCTCGTAATTACACGAAATTTTGGGGGATATGAAAAAAATTTTTTAACTGGAAATTCAAATTTTGTAAAAAAAAAAATTTCGTAAAAATATGTAATTACTTTAATAGTGATAACTTGTCATGTAGCGAATGTTATTTTTCTTTTTTAATTGCTTTTGTCTAAAATATAATACTTATTCTAATAGAAAATTTATAAATTAATACTTACATGTAAATTTTGTTCCTCAATTTTTTTAATTCAAATTTTAATACTTAATAATATGTTCATAACAAAATAAACACTTGACACTTTTAAAAATGCACGCCTTTATTAAATTGATTATAATTCTTAATATCAAAATAAGAATACATAAAAAATACATCAAAAAAAAAATAGAAAAAATATCACATAAAAAAAGTTACATTTACAAAAAAATATGTACACACATACATTTTTCTTAACATTCATAAAAATATGCAGAAAAATGTAAATATGTGAATATGTACATACATATACATAATACATATACTCTTCATATAATATCATAATATTCAAATTATGAAGAATTTTTTTTTTTCTAGAGCTTAAAAAAAATTCTTCTCAATTTTTAAGTAAAAATATTTGAGTTTTAAAATGAATTTTGAGTGTTGAGTAAAAATGGGACGGGATATTGAGTAAAATGGGACGGGATTTTTAAAAAGAAATGACTAACGAATTTTGTTCTACGTGAATACTCTATATATATGTTACTTTATGCCCTAACATAATAAATTAAAAAATAATTATCAATTAGAGAAAAGTTTAATGTTATTATTGGGACTTTACTGTTAATTTTTAAAAATATTTAATTTTTCTTATCAAATTAGAAAAAATACGTTTAAATGACATTTATTTGACATTTATTTGTTGCTTTTCTTTTTTTTTTCATGTCGAGATCAATTCGTTTCAGTAAATTATTTTAAGTCAATATTCAATAGGTTCATAAAGGAATCTTTGAAAATAAATATGCTGTATTGATAAATTTTGATATCAAAGAAAAAACAAAAATAATAAATAAATAAATAGATAGAATACATAAATTATTCATTATTATTTTTATTATTCTTAATTTTGTGTTTTTTTTTTTTTTTTTTTTTTTTATTTGACTTAATTTTTATTATCAATAATAATTATTATTTTTTATATCAAATTTTGTTAAATTATTATTAGCATATGTGAAAGCTTTATGAGAATTTGCATAAATTGCGATATCAATTAGATTTGTGCTAGAAAAAAAATCAAGAGTAACTACATTTGCTGTTAAACTCCAAGGTCCACCAATGAAATTTGATATTTTTGAATTTAGTTCACTTGCACGATTACGAGCTGATTTAATGGTTTTTTGTGAATTCTAAAAGCAAAAAAAAAAAAAGTAAAATTAAAAAAATTAAATATAAAAAAAACTGAAACCAAAATATATATATATGGTAATTATAAATTTATCACGTTCATTTATTAAAAAATATAATTACTATTATACATTTGTATATCATATATTTTCATTTTTAAAATGAAGGAGGTTAATGATTTTTATTGAAGAGAAAAAAATTATAAAAATTTATAATATCAAATAATATATATGATTACATATTTAAATTATTTGCCATAGACTGAATATTTCTTGGTAATTTCTAACTTTTCTAATAAATTTTTAAAAAATTTATAAAGAATTTTCAAATAAAATTTAATTTTTTTTTTCAGACTTACCACCTGACCTAAATAATGTAGTACTTTATTCGAATACTAACACTGAAGAAGTCTATATGTCGTAGACGAAATACTGGTAGGAGTCAGTTAAAAAAATTTTTGCCACGTCACCTGTTTAAGAGCTAAAAGGGCTCGAAAATTGAAATTTTGCTATTTTTAAACACCTGCAACTTGAATACCTATTCAAATTTTTTTTTCCAAATTTACAATAATTACAGCTGCAGCATTATATTTCAATATACGTTAAAGGTTTACTAAGATATTATCTCTTAGTTTTAACCATTTTTGTTTAGATAATAAAATTCTAGGTAAAATTCCAAATTTTGGTGGAGTTTACAATTGATTTCCTACAACTGAAAAAAATGGAAAGGTGAGGACAAGAAGGAGGTGGGCAGATCGAATATAAGTTTGCTAAGCAAAAATTTGGGTTCCCCATTGAAGGGCACTAGGTCTTAAAAATTAAAACTTATATTTTTATAAAACTAACTTATTCACTAGCGTAAGTTTTTCCAAAATTAAACATTTACATTGAAGCTCCAACATTATATTTCGCCCTTATTAACAGGTTTTCTTGAATGCATTGGGGATATATTCTTAGTATCATTATTAGTCATATAATTAATAACTTAATGAAATAACTAAATTATAATATTATCATTTATTTTTATATATGTTTTTATAAAAATAAATGATAAAATACTCAGTAAGAAACCGTATATAATTTTGAAAATGTGCTTTTTAAAAACACTTGGTTTTTTTCCTCACTTGTTTTTTATTTCTTTTATATACATTTCACTTAAACGCTCAAATATATATGAAATATAATTATTTTGTTATTTTGTTAATCCTTGTGACTCTGGCTTCACTGTTTCAAAATCCAGCTCAAAATGGAATTATTTATTCAACGTTTTTCTTTATATTAAAATTTTGAAACAAAAAAAAATCAAAATAAATTTAAAAATACATTGTGTCAAAATGTATTTGACATACTTCAAATTTATTTGACATTCTTGTATGCGTCAGACAGTTAATCAAAACTTTTGAAGCACTTAGGCATAGGCAGACTCAAAATTAAAATTAAAGTTATTAAATATCCAAATTATATTAAAATAATATACATACCAATGATTCTTCAATTGTTTTAATAGCTTCAAATATCCAACCTTTATTTTTTGTCAATTCTAAATCATCTTTTTGTGTAAATAAAACTCTCATAAAATCTAATGCTCTTGTTAAATTTTGATTTCTTATTGAAAATTTTTTCCAAGATGGCCATATAATGTCGCATTCTAAAATTAAAATAAAATTTATGAAAAATTTATTTTATTATGTAATGTTTAATTTATAAATTTTGAGGAACGATTTTAAAAAATAAATTAAATTAAGATTGTTTATTAAGAGTATTTTTATTTTGTTATTTTTTAAAGGAATCGATATGGATATATATTTTTTTTAACCCTTTTTCGCTCCTAAGGAATAAAAGGAGTTCACTAAATCATTTTGCGATTAATCTTCGGTTTCTTCAATTATTATTTTCACTAAAACATTGAATACTCAGCTTTAGTTCTTGTATAAAATTATGAATTCCAAATGCTATATTTTGTGCGCTATCTATTATCTTTCAAAAGAGTTAATTATTTCTGTTATATAATTTTATTTAATATTGTGATATAAGCTATTACGACGCACCTTGAAAATTTTACCATATTTTTTTATTAGATATGATTTGACCGCGGTTTGAACCCAAAATTTACCAAGGTTTAAGTACTACGCCATTTGTCAGATAAATTAGTTTATTTGATTGATTATTTTCAATAACATCAAAATTTTGAAATGTTTTGAGTGTTATTTGAATATATTAATTGAATACATATAATATTTTGTATTTGAGTTATATGGTATTCTATATCTGTGCGTTATATTATTCAATTAAATTATTTGTTTATATTTTTATATTAATGCATTTTTTATTAAAGATATATAATTATTAATTATTAATCAAGCCATTAATTTGAACCCAATGGCGAATGGTAGCTGAGTAGAGTCGAAAATCAGAAAAATGAAAAGTCGGTACTGTAACCACTGTACCACCCAGCCATTTGGACCTTCGGTATTATACGCTACTTCAATTTTAAGTATTCTACGATCATGCATATTTTCATTTAATAGATTATTTATTAAAAAAAAAATTATAAATATTTAATGAAATAAAAATTGAATTAAAGAAAATAATTATATATTTAAAAAAAAATTTTCTATAAATGAGATTACTAATTAATATAACTATTATATAAAAATTTTTTTAATTGTTTTAACAACTAGAACTTCTGCACCTGTACTTCGTCCATTTTAGGTATGAATAATCTTGTTGACCTTAATAACTATTTACCATATTGTTTTAAAAATATTGTTTTTCTAAACACAGAAAACGATTCCGATATAAAATTACTTAATTTATTTTCTCATCAATACTTTAAAACAACAAATAATTTATACAAACAACCCCTTAAAAATATTATATTCACCCCTGCTATTTAAATTATTATTATAAAATTTCTGCACCTACAATTTGACCGCAAAAAAATTTAATTATATGCAATACATTGAACTTTGTACATTAGAAACCATAACTTTTATATTAACTACATACTTATATATGTACATTCAACAGTAAGTATATTATAGACATAATACCGCAATTTTTTTTTTTAATTAATTGTTATGTTTAATATTCTTTCTGTCCTGTTCCTTTGTCCTTTGCTTACAATAATACTTTGTAATAATTTTCTTGTAATCTAAAATGAAAATCTATATAATTTGCATTTATTGTTCTTCGCTTCCTGAAACCCCATATCTTTTATTTAAAACCCATTAAAAAGAAATACAAGTATATTAGGAATGCAAACTATTAATAGACGTCATAAGGATAATAAAATGTTACGTAAACCAATATAAGACTATATGAACTATAATCAGGACATGAATTATTTAATTTGAAAAAAAAAAAATGGACAGAAATAGAAACAGGTTGCATAATATTAAGAGTAAAAATTGTTTGCGCAACATTGATTACATGATATACAAAATGCAATAAAATTTAATCCGGTTTAAAGAAAACCATAATGAACACACCAAGTTTTATTATTTTTGTACTAATTTTTTGTGAATTGACATTTAAAAGTCAAAATTTCAAATATAAAAATCAAAGTAAAATGGAACTTCAACTATTTATTCGCGAAATAAAAGAATGACAAAGAATTGTAAATTAAAGACAACCCGTAATAATTTTTTCTAATTAATAAAATGTTAATAACTTATTTTTAATTTAATAACGACATCTATATTATATTTTATATTTAAAAAATTATTAATATTTAATGTGTAAAATTACAAATTCATTTATACAAATAGAACGACAGCGGTATTACCATGTCAACATAACATTGATACTGATCAAATCATAACGGTTCTGATGCCTTGAACACAATGAAAGTAGCCATGGCGCAACATCGAAGTTGCAAAATGTCAAAAAACATAGTTATCAAATTTTTCAACCACAATGGTTAAAAGTTAAAACCTTCAGAATGACATTTAAATGTAAACAAATGAAGTAATCTAACATATTTTATATGATCATTTTTTTACTTTTATTCCTTATTAACAAATTCAAGATAATAATAAATACGTCTAAACAAAATAAAATATAAAGGCATGTTGAAGTTTATTTAAGATTATACTTGTAAAATAAAAGTCAAGATGTTTTGTTAATTTTAAGTTATCCATTTTTAATTTAATTTTTTGAAAATTTAAATAGTAACTAAAATAAAACTGAAATTTTTTTTAAATTGTGTTTTTTACTAAATCTGAGCGCACTTTGATCTTGCTCTGCTAAGAGCATGCTCATTTTATTCAGTGTGTGCTCAGATCTATGCTCAAATTTAAAAACAAAAACGCCTATTGTTTTCCATATATTTAACTTTTGAAGTCAACATTGTTAGCTATGTTCATTGTTAGGAGATCAAAGTATATACAAGTGATATAAGTCTGAATGAGTTACGCAGGTGATATCTGATAACTTTTCAAATGATGGAACATTAAGTTTGAAAGACAAAAGATATGTTAGCCGAAAAAACTTCTTATAAAAAAAAGTTTACAGAGATGGAACAGTAGCAAAAACAGTCAAAATAAAACAGATTCGACCTTCTTTGCAAAAAAACAAAATAAAACGAAAAGACAGTAACATTAACAGTAAGTGACAGACTGTCTACAAACAATATATATATTATAAAAAAAATCAAAGCTAACACAGTATGTAAAATTTTTCTTTAAAAATAATGAAAGAAACAACTTAAGGTTTCTTTGAAAAAAGGAATCAAAAGAAAATATGACAATATGTCTCATGTTTACGTATAACATGTACGTATTTCGTTTTTTTGCGTAAGAAAAACACCATATGAACATGCAATAAGCATGCAAAATAGATTGCATGTTATTAAATAATTGAAAATTAATAGCGCAAAAAAAAAACCACAATAAAAATATTACAAAATGTCATATAGAAAAACGATTATCAAAGGTAAATAAATAGAAATTGTAATTTACGTTCCTTCAATTTGTTGTTTTACGTAATTATAGCCCTTGTAATAAATAATACAATTTAATTAAATTAAACAACTAAAATATAAAAAGAAATACCACTTATAATTTAAAACTTTTAAAGTTTTTTATTATTTAAAAATTACAAAATTCTAGTTATAGCCTGTTATAAAAATTGTTTTCCTTATTTTGAAGTAGAATCAATTAAAAAATTTTACTTGACTTGAATGACCTGCTACGAGGTCAAACATTTGTTGAAACCTTTAACAAAATCAACAGATTTTTCCAAAATTTAAATTTGAATTACAGAAACTGCCTTATAAGTAAAAGTCTATAAAAGAGCTAAGGGATTTCACTAAGGCATTAAAACAAAGCTTCAATTATCATTTTCACTAAGCCGTTGATTAATCGAAAGTGTAATGAACACACAAATATTGTATTTTGTAAGCCACAACTGCTATAATTTTTATATAATCGACCTAATTTTCGATTTGAAACCTTTCAATTAAAAGGCCGACGATAAACCTACTTTGCCATTGGCCAAATACAAGCAGACCAATGGATTAATTATTAATTCGCTGACATAATATTTTCTAATATTAAGTTTTGAAGTTTGACAAACCACTTTTTAATTTTACATACACTAAATATGTATGCAGAAATAATTGCTTTTAAGTAAATTCTGAATTGTGCCTGTAGGGAGCCTTAATTTAATACTCTAATTCGTCTGGCAATGGCTAAAATTTAAACAGGGTCCAATAAAAAAAATAGGGGTTGGGTCTGAAATCTCGGTTTAGTAAAACTCGTTTTCACAAAATCTCGTTTTAGAAAATCTTGTTTTTAGAAAATCCTTTTTCTTATATTCTGGAAAAAGCTGATAATTCTGGTTTTGTATCCAACTCAAAAATCGTTAAAAACCAGATTTTTCAATAAAAAACGAGATTTTCTAAAATGAAATTTTTTAAAAACGAAATTTAAAAAAAAAGATTTACTAAACCGAGATTATGGAACGGTCCCAAAAAAAATTAATAACTTGGTAGCCTTCAGTTTGGCTAAGGAATCAAAAATGACCTCAATTGATATCAAAATTATGAAATAAAATAAAATAATAAAAAAATTCAATTTACAATATTGAAACTAAGTATTTATTTTAATTTTTATTACAACAACACATTGTAAGTGTATCAATAAACTTTATAAGTATAAGTGCATTAATATCTTGTTTTGTAAATATTTGAACAAATATATAACACCTTAAGTTTGTTATTTCAAATTGTCTAACCTTTGTTTAAATTAAAAATTTTTATTAATAATAGTAATTGCACAAATATTAAGTTTAAATAAATAAAAAATTGCATTTTATTTATTAATTGCTAGAAAGGGTTGTTTGTTTGTTCAGTCTTTAAAGCATTACAAATAAACTGTGTAAAGACTAAAAATAAACATTGTTCAAGTGCTTAATTAAAGCTATATTTAAGTTTTTAATAAATATTTTTGTACGTAGTCTTAACTTACATTTAATATATAACCATACGTTAATTTTTTGTCAAAACAAATAACTTTCATATCTTTGAATCAAATTTTCCGATAAAGCTGGTCTGAAACAACTATGGGAAATGAAATTTCAATACCCAAAAATAAGTATTGAGACTTTATTAAACTTCCTTGAAATAGTAAAGTTTATACGTTTAAACAGCGCTGGGATGTAAGATAAATATACTCTACTACTAAAAATGTTAAATGAGCTTATAAAATAAATGGAAACAGAAGGTGATTCAGATTTTTTTATAAAAATTCGGAAAGAGCAAAATTATAAATAAAAATAAATTTTGGGCGTTATATCATTGTTACCCTAAGGTATATCACATTTAAGAAAAATGTATAGTGTTCATAAAAATATAAAAATCATATAGTGTTCATTGATGATTCTCTTCTTTTTATCTCCTCTTATGTTTAGGTCTAAAATTTGAACTTTTCTTTATATTGGAACATTATTTCATGGGGTTTTATTTCGTGGAGTCAAAATTACTTAAAGTGAAAAAATAAATAATTAAATTTCTAAGATTAAAAGAATAAAAAAAAGTTAATATACATTCATAATCAAAAAGCAATTAAAATATTTATAATTTTAGTAGATTTGGTAACATATAACAGAAAAAGACTCAAGGAGTAAACAACAGAAAAACATTGGCCAAAATAACGCTTAAATTTTTACGGAACGGGAACTTCAATTTGTAGCGCTGGCAATTATAGATACTGCGACACAATCTAACATTAAATGTTTTTCCTTTTAAAAGTTAAAGAACGGTTTCATAAATATTGATGAACCCATTATTTTAAGAACTCCTAGCTGAAATAGTTAGTTACGCGTTTAGCTGTCTATTCTTGTCTTTGATGAAAAAATTAGTTAAAATTGATATTCTGTAATGGGAAGCAAAATCAAAATCTCACGCTTTTTATAATTTTGTAGTTGAAATACTATATATATATATATATGTAGGAAATATTATTAGAAGCGATTTTAGAGTTGGTTTCAGGGTTTTAATAATTTGTATAACGGGAGCTTCGGGCGGCAGCCCTTACTATTATGTAGTTCAAATATATAAGCCGGAAATACAATTAGAAAGGATTTTAGAGTTAGTTTCAAAATTAGGGTTTTAATAATTTGTTTAGCGGAAACTTGGGGTGGCAAACCTCACTATTTTAAAATGTTTTTTAATATTTTAATATTGAAATTTGTATGCAAAAACATAATTAGAAGGAAAAAAGCGACCCCACTATTTTAAAATGTTTTTTAATGTCGTAATATTGAAATATGTATGCAAAAACATAATTAGGAGGTATTTTGTAGTAGGTACACTATCAGGATTGTACGCCTTTTACAGAATTTTTGTATATAGATTAGATAGAAGATTTTAGGGTTGAATTCATAAGCAGAATTATATGATTTTTCCAGACTATTTATATATATGGATGTGTGAGATTCTAAATTAAGAGGGAATTTAGAGTTGTATTCAAAATCACGGTTAAAACGCGAGATTTTGTACCCAACTCTCTGTAATGTACACTTTTTTAAACAAAATTTAAAAATTATTTAAATTTTATAAATAATTTTATTTTATTGTATATTTTTTCACATAAAATGTTTATCTATCCTAATTTATATGTACTAATATCATTGAATTAATATATTATCTAATCAAATTTACTATATCAACACATGCTTTCTATATATATAACCCTCGTTATTTTTTTTAATATTTTTAAATAGCATATATATATTTATAAGTAATAAAATATTTAAAATATTTGCAACAACATTGCTAAAATTAAAAAAAAAATTAATTAAACTATTTTAACATGAAGCACTCAAAAGCAAGAAGCATAAAACAAATTATATGAGCTTTTTTTTAAAGTGCTAAATATTTGTCAAAAAACAAATTGGACTCAATTCTAATAAATTTTGTTTAAAACTGATAAATGGGATCGATTGATTGCAACCTATATATAATTGAATAAAATTTCTGCTTTAAGGAGAACCCCACTTTAATAAAAATGTTTGGAGTTTAAAAGGCCCAGGTGCAAAATATATGATAAAATTAACGAAAATGGATTAAGTTACCGCTTGTTTATTCATTTAGTTCCATTAACCCATTGCGGTCCAATGGCTTTTAATAGGTTTTTGCAATACTTTACTCTAAGCTAGCAACGGTTTGATCAATTGACTTCAAATTTTTTATGCGAGAAGCACCTTTAAAATGGTGTTGAGTCTCTTGATGTTTGGTAACACATGTCGGTCCTACGATTGGTCAAAAAAAAATGTTTGGAAGTAAATTACGTCCAATTTTTAAAAGTAGTTAGTACTAGAATAATCCTAGCAAAAACGTTTAAAACATTTTAAAATTAACATTTACACCATGTATAATTTTTATGTTAACTTTTGCAGTGACATCAACTTAAACTAAACCCCCATTGAGAGGCGCAGTAACGCGCGCCGCGTATTAGCCAGTAAATCATAAACACATGATGAGTTTAAATCCAATGTTCAGGCTATTGATGAAATATGTGAAGATTGATATGTGAGTGAATGTCCAAAAATTTGTGTTCAAGAATGGAATTTTTGTAATAACTCCATCAGGGGCGATCATTTTAAATAAGAAATGGCATTGAATATGACATTGAGATAACCCAGTCCATTAAAAAACTCCAGAGACGATTATTTTAAATAAGAGATGGCATAAACCAATATCTAAATATAAAGTTATATTGCTATGTTATGGCGTTTTATATATTGCCTAACCTCTTATTTACCTACATTTAATTTAATAAAATTATATCACTAAATCCAACACTTTCATCCAATTAATCCAATAAAAATCCACGGGTTATACCTTCAATTAGCTTTTTTGTAGTTAGTATACATATATATATATATATATATATATATATATATAGATGTATAAATTTTTTCATTAAATATTACATTTTAAATTTTATTTTTAAAAAAGTTTTTAATCTATTTAAAGCCCCATACTTCATATTAATTCAATATAATCAACCACTTTAATTTTAATATACTCTATTGTTTCATATGTTTATAAAAAAGTTCAAGAAAGATTGTAATCTTATTTTATATTATTCTAAAAATTTAATAAATATTTACATATTATATTATTTTGCTATTAAAAAAAAAAATAAAAATATTTACAAAATTTCATTATCTATCTAGATTCTAAAATCGTGTGTTTTAAATTTACGCAGTTGTAAAATTTTTTTGTAAAATATAAAAAAAAGGCGCCAAGCGAATAACAAATAAATTAGAGATAATGGAATTTTAAAGACTATGTATAGTAAATAAATAGTATATGTTATCATTTCATAGTATGAAATTCAAATCTTAGAAAAAAAAGGGTTCACCATAAGCAATTATCCTTCAAAAAAAAATATATTAAGAGTCTTCACGTAACAGTGCAAACTAGTCTTGCATCGAAGCATCGGAGCATCGGTGCAAATTTTTGACAAAAATTGTTGTTGTTTCATGTATAAAAAATATGCACCGATATTTTGACCTATGAAGGCCCTTATTAAATTAGCCATAACGGAGGCGTATGCATTATATGACTTTCTATACAAATATGAGAGTACAAATACCATTCAAATTTCCAAAAAAAACTTCATGTCAAATGTCATTTTTATGTAAGAAATGCCACACAAGTCACAGGACAGTTTTTTAGGATAAAACAAAAATAAGCAAAAATTAAACAATTATCTCAAAAATATTTTATAAAATTTATATAATAACTTTTTTGAAAACTTAAATTAATTTTTTTAACTTCTGTATATTTGTAGATCATATTATTTTATCGTTACTTACGTTACTAATTTGCTTAAAATTGTCAATTGTTTGAATATTTTCGGAAAAAAAAAAATCTTCAAAATTTGACACTTTTTTTATCATCCCGATAACTACAACTTTGATCAATGCTTTATAAATAAATTTCTAGCCTAATATCATTATTATTATTAAAAATTAATTCACAATAAAATAAACATATGATCTAATTAATTGAAAGTATTCTTATAAAAGAATTGAGATGATACCAAATCTATCATTTTAAACTTGTTTCCAATTTAATTCATAGATGCTATTTTTTTTTTAAAGCCAACGTTCAACTGTTATGCTAATAAGCCTGTCTATATCATAGGTACATGTTGGAACAGGGGGTCATATTATATTCGTGTTATTAGAATTGATCTTAATGAATTCCAAATACAATTTAAACATAAGATAGTCCTGGACCATATAACAAGTAGATACGTCTTAGATTTTCAATAGATACAATTCTTTTTTTTGTTTATTTTTTTTGCTTATATTGTAATATTTCATTAATTATATATCTGTGACTTATATTATTCAATTAAATTATTTATTTATATTTTGCATTTGTTATATTGTTACTGTATCTTTTATTAAAGATATATAATTAATAATTATTGATTAAGTCATTAATTTGAACTCAATGGCGAATGGTAGCTGAGTCGAGTCGAAAATCACCAAAGTCTTTTCACTTTCACTGGGATTCGAAACTAGGCCATACACATGAACGGTCGGCACTCTAAACACTGTACCATTCAGCCGTTGAAATGCTATTGTTATTATTGTTTTAAGCGTATTTTTTGTAAGCAATTCTCCAATACTTTTTAACTTTTATAACCAATAAAATTTTGAAATCATTGGCATTGTATCACGCCATAAGTGCCTTCATTTTGCATGACTTTAATCAAAAGTATTCATTAATCAATAGTACTTGAAAAATATTGAATTGATTAATTATCATTTTAAACTAGTTTTTAATACTTATTCAAAATTATTGTTCTAAATATGTCTAAGAAACTATCTAATCACTTATCTACAATGATCTTATCTAAAATATTTGATTCAATTTTACCTTAAATGATAATCAAATACAAATGATTGTAAATTGTAATACAATTTTATGTTTTCTTTTTATAATTCATTCATTAAAGTCAAGGTCATTTTCCATTGATAAAACTTAAAGTTTATTCGCTAAACATATGTTATGATTAATTCATTCATACTAATATGTTAAGTCAAAGGGTATACTAAATTTGCCATTACGTTTGTGACGCAGAAAAGGAGGGGGGTTAGTATAGACTCAAGTGTAGGGATCGGATCAGAATCGAAAAATAAATCGATTTAGCTATGTATGTCCGTCCGCCGCACGATAAGTTAAAAATAAATTAACCGTCATCGTTACTGCAAAATTTGGTTGGTCTACTGACAAGGGTTCGAGTAGCTACCGAACAACTTCTTATTTTATATGAGCATTACTCTACAGCTATTGAAGTTGGGTGTCAGAAATTTTTCCAAAAATAGTTTAGTGTAATAGCCAAAGTTACTGCAAAATTTGGTTGGTCAACTGCAGAGGGTTCGAGTAGCTGCCATACAACTCCTTCTTTTATTTGAGCATCACATTACACCTAATAAAGCTGTATGTTTGAAATTTTGCCCAGTTTTTTGTTTATATTACGGTCATACGAGTATCCCAGAGTTGACACATTCTACTCTTCTACACTCTTCCTCATTTTTTTTATTATTATATTTTTAATTATTTTAAAAAGTGATAAAAGTTATTTTTGCATTTTAATCATAACAATGGGAGAGTTACAAAATTAATGAAAACAATTAGTAATAAAAAAAAACAAGCGTTTTAAAAAAGAACATTTTCAAAATTAAAAAATTGTTCTTTAATTAGTTTTGGGATAAAAAGTGTTATTTAAAAACAGTTTATAATAATTTTTTTGAACGTTCTCTTAGAAATTTTTTATATTTATATTTAAAATTGAAAAAAAATCAAGAGACATTGTCTTCAAATTTAAGAAAACCCTCTATAGTTAAGAAAAACTGCTGACGTTAAAATTCGCGAACTCCATTTTTTGTTTGTATGTAAAAAATTTTTGACAGGTATGAAAGTTACTTGACTTTAAAAATGCAAATGCAAATTTTTACCTTTAATCCCTTACAGTTTCTAAGCTGAAGGAGCTACTAAACCAAAAAACTCCTCTCAAAAATACAAGTTCTTGATTCAAGCTATTTAAGAGAAATAAGAGGTTAAGAATTTTTCAAAATGGCAATGGCAACTTTACACATTTGTATTATATATTTTAATAAAGCTTATAATATAAAAACAGCTATCGTTAGGCATTATATATACCATAGAGAACTTGTATTATAATAAACTTTAAGGCTTGTAGCTCCGAAACAACTGCGGCTACAGAAATAAGTTCATTCTACAAATTACAGTTTTTTTAATATTGTGCTAAAAATTTATTTGATATGGAAATGTTTTCATTTTGACAACAAACCACTTGTAAACGATAATTACTAATCATAAGTAAATAATTAAATCAAATTTTTGATTATGTAAATTGTAAATAAACTCATTAAATGTTGTTTTAATATTTTAATTGGAGGTATTTGTTAAAGGGTTTACTTTGATAATAAAACAATCTTGAATCGATTAAATAATTAAACGCTTGAATCGATTGATTTGATAATAAATAGAATTTAGTAGAACCGAAAAAATTGGAAAAATTCTGAATAAATACAAAAATGTCAAGGGAAGGTAAATAAAATTGCAATGTTTAAACTGTAATTTTAGAATTCCACCTTAATAAAATTTTGGCACAGATAATAAAATTTTACACCTTGTCTTAGTTCATTTATTCCTATCCCATATTTTTAACTCCGCCTTGGTAATTTTCCAAATATTTTGGAGATTAAAGTGATTTGATAATAATCCTATAATCCTAAATTTCAAAAATTCCCAAAAATTCTTTGACTAAACCCTCGAAGATAAATTATACACTTGTATCACAGGTTCCAACCTAAAGTTGGAAACTCTCAAACGTGTGGCAAACAACATTTTCAATTTATATTATAAAGTGTTAATAAAAAAAAAAGAGTCAACAGGGGTGCGCTATTAAATCATTTCATACTCCGGTAGGCCTACCCCTTAAGATTTAAGACATACTGAGACGGACAAGGAATGAGGAAGTATTTTTCAAAAAAAATTACTATATAATTTTGCGTTCGGTTATTGCTCTCCCATAAAAAATCCAATATGTTTGAAAATTTTTCTGGAAATCGCTTGCAAAAATACCGCTGGGTATTAGCGTGTGCTGAGATTCTAAAAATTTTTATTCACACAGCTTTTTCTTGTACTTGTATTAAGTCTTACTATAAGGTTTCTTGTATTCTATATTACTATTAGATTGAAATCCTAAAAATTAGTTCTATTTGTTCTTTTAATAGATATTTTATTATTTGAATTTTATAAACTGGTATACTTTTAAATAAACATATTAATCATTTAATTTTAATCGTGGGATAACAGATAATATACCGCTTATTATAAATATTATACAATTTAATCTTTTCCATTTCAACAACTTTTTATTTTATCAAAATCTATATTTTAGTTTACTTATCAGATTAATTTATAAATTAATTTATATATTATCAAGGAATTTTCAACTGGCTTTAAAATTTTAAAATTTAAAATCAATTTATTATTTAATAAATAAATAACTTAGATAGAGCAATTATAAGTAAATAAAATAATATAAAATTCAAAACTGCGTATATATTAATTAAAATAAGTTTAAATTTTATATTTGATTAAATTAATAACCATCTGATATTTTTAAATCTTGTTTACAAAATTGTTTTTGATAGCTATTCAAAGTTCTTACTTAGCTCTAAAGATAAAGCTAGAAAGTAAATAAAGCTAGACAGATATAAACTCAAAAGAATTGGAACGGACAAAATCAATAAGTAATATGGTTTAATAATATGTGTCCGTCAGCCCATCCCTTTTGAATGATAACTCAAAAACTAAAAGAGCAGGATCCGATCGCTGACGTAATTGTTAGGACGTCGACCTTTTAACCGAAAAGTCTCGGGTTCAAACCTTAGTCAGCACATATCCAATAAAATAATTTAATTTATATTATAGTAGTTTATATCATAATATAAAATATATAAAGGCCTACATCTGATAAAGAAAGGTGATCACTAGCTCATCACACTGTATGTGGTAGGAATTTGTTTATAAATAAGTACAAATAAATAAAAGAGCAGGTGCATTCTGAAATTCAAATAAATTAATGTACAAACACTATTTTTGCTATTAAAATTTGTTATGTAGCTCGGATTCGAGAATCTACTATGTAATTTCTTCCGAACATATAAATTTGTATCTTATATTAAGCTGAATGTTTAATATTTTGCCAAAAGTTATAACATTTTAAGATAAAATATTTTCACAATATATTTGGTTCTTCTATATTCTATAGTGAAAGAAGTTTGTATAGCTGTCATATAACTTTTGTTTTTAAATACATAGTTTAGAGAAATATGAAATTTTAGATGAAAGAGCTGTGGAGTATTTGGTTAGTCCAATGGTACAGGTCTATCCCTGTTAGCATAGTAGTTATTAATTTCATGATTTCATAATTAACCTACACCTACAATGATCATTCAGTTTAATAGTAAACTCTTCTGTAAAATTGGAACTCTGTATTTCGAACACAGTTCATTCTACTCTAAAAATACTTATGTAGATACGTAATTAAATACATAATTTATATTTTTATAATAGCCTTATTATAAAAGCCGACTTTACTATCAAATCATTAGTCTTTAATAAAAAAAAACCGATTTAACTAACAAAACAAAGTTTTCTTGTATAAAGTTAGCTCATATTTTTAAATATTTTATTGCAATATTTTCGAAAAATATTACCTTGTGATATCGGCTTTTGAAATTTAATTTTCAATTTAATTTTGAACACGAATAGGTATATATTAATATAGACTTATCGCATTTAAGAATTATTTGTATAAAAGAATTGCGCTCCTTTCGGTAAAATGGAGTAATTAAAAAACCAATAATTCGATAAGTTGAACATTTTCATAATAATTTTATTAGGTAATAATTTTATTTTTAACTAAAATGTGAAATTATTTTTTAAATTAACAGAAAATGTATTGGATTTCAAGTTATAAAGAAAAAATTTCCGTATAAAGATCTTATCAAATATTTTTATGAATTATGAAGAAATTGAAGCTTATAAAGATATCAAAACTTAAAATTAATTACATAATATAAGTCTTCTTAGCTTAAATCTTATCTTAAATGCAATTCAAAACAATTTTTTTAAGTAAACAGTGTTCAATTTTATCAATTCTCGAAACCATTTGAAGACTTCGAGTTTTTTTTTTAAAGTATGTATTGTCTACATAAGTCTTTCCAAAAATTTGGTTTGAAGAGACGAAGTCAAGTTAAGTTTAATTTTAAAAATCTTCAAACTATACTTTAAATATTTTATTTAAATATTATTAATAAATAATAATAAAAAATGTTATAAAGTGCTAATCGTTCAACGCTTGGGCCTGTTTATAAATATTCTGGAAAAAGCTGATAATTCTGGTTTTGTATCCAACTCAAAAATCTTTAAAACCCAGATTTTTCAATAAAAAACAAGATTTTCTAAAACGGGATTTTCTAAAAACAAGATTTTCTAAAAATGAGATTGAAAAAATTGATTTTTGCTAAACCGAGATTATGAAACGCTCTCTTTTTTCCAGAATATAAAAAAAGGGATTTTCTAAAAACAAGATTTTCTAAAACGAGATTTTCTAAACGGGATTTTTTAAAACGAAATTTTGTGAAAACGAGGTTTATAAACCGAGATTTCATACCCAACCCAATTATTAATTATTAATTAAGCCATTAATTTGAATCCAATAGCAAATGTTAGCTGAGTGGAATCCAAAACCAGATGAAGGTTTTTTCACTTTTACTGAGAATCGAACCGGTACCTTTCTGCCTATTCGAACCGGGTCAGCACTCTTGTAAAAAAAAACCCAATATTCTTCAAATAACATCAAATTATATAAAAAATTTCTATTAACCCTTTTATCCATTTATCCCAAAAAAGATCTATTACATAACCAGAATTGAAAAAACATTTAAATCTCTAAATTTTACTACTTACCACGATCACCTTTGATTAATTTCTCCAATCTGTATGTTATTAAAATATTTTTATTCTCTTTTCGAATATCATTCATTGTTAAATCATACGAATGACTTTTATCAATACTATCAGAACGTCTAAATGTAACTTCTTTCAATTCTCTTGATAAATATTTTAAAAATAATGAATGACGTTCCGGCTGTTTATGAAATCCTTAAAAAACAGAAAATTGTAATAAAAATAAAGTTAATAATGTATTTGATTATATAAAAATTTTCTTACCAAGAGGAAATGAACTAAAATCTAATATAACAATTTCTCCAGATACTTTAACAAAATGTTTAACATCATCTAATATTGGTTGTAATGGTACTATCATCATATTTTCATTTACAATCCAAAAATCATTTGTTTCTTCACGATATCTTTAAAAAAATTTTTAAAAATTTTTAAATTTATTATCGATTAGTTGAATATTTTAAATTATTTAAAATTATAATTAAATTAAAAAAATAAATAGTGACTAAGTTGCAGATTTATAAAAATATTAAATTTTTAAGTTGTTATAACCCTTGAATGAGAAAGGTTCCGAATATTAAATTTTTACTAAGCAAACTTATAGAGCTTCTCAAAGATCTAACCCCACATCCCCGCGCCAAAAATTTTCAGACCCTTGGAATTAAATTATGACATAAACCAAAATTTGGAATTTTTCTTAACTAATTAAAACTAAGAGACACTTTCTTCAATTTTGAGGGCCCTTTTAAAATTAAGAATAAACTTTAACACATGTTGAAATATAATTTTGGTGCTTTAAAATTTTTTATATTCTTAAAAAAAATTTTTGAACAGGGATTTTTAAATTTTAAACCCCTTATAGCTCCTAAACAGTGGGCGTTACAAAATAATTTTTTTAAATGACTTGCACTAATTTCTAAGGATTTAATTATAAAGATAGATGCTCCCAAAATTGTTAACATGAGTCGTTTAGAAGAAATGAGAGTCAAAAAATGTTGCAAAAATCGAGTGTTGCATAACGGCAAATTAAAGTACTGTTTGGCATTCTATACATTTCAACAATATCTATTTTTAGAACTATAATTAGCTGTCTTCTACCGTTTTCAGAATGAGATTATTTCTTATTGAACTCTTGTTACAATTTAAATATAGAGCTTTTTTGGCCTTTGGGAAGCTATAGCGATAAAAGGAATGGGATGAACGAAGGCCTCACGGACTGAGTGAAAGTATATACACGGAAAGAAAAATTTATCAACAATTTAGACTTTCGCTTTTATAAATCTATACTTTCAATATTTTCTTTATTTAATACCTTTTGAACAAGATTTAATACTGAATTGTCTTAATTCATTAAATAAATTTCTAGAAATTGAACAAAAGAAAAAAGCATAAATTAAAAAATATTGCGTTATTTTAAAATATTTTCATTTGTTACAAATTATATTTAAAAACATCTTATTTTTGAATTCCAATCTATAGATTTTGGAAAACATGTATTAACAAAACTATTAAAAAAAGTGTTGTTATTATTAAATATCTAAAATCATGATTTAGATTTTAAAATTATTAATTCGCTATAATAATCACAGAATTAAACAAAAACCTTATAATTTTATTTCAAAACTGTAATAAAATAAACTGTATTTTATACCATCTACTGCAGTGAGTACAGAATCTAATAAACATATGTACATATTATGTATCAGTATATATACGTACATACATACATATTTTAAAATATTTACAATTACAAACTTTAGACAATTATTATTAAAAACTGCTAAATTGAGAAAAGATAATCAAGATTTACAAAATAATTATGTATCTGATGGCAGAAAGAAATATTTTGTGACAATCATTATAATTTTTTTTTCCTAATTCTATACTTTCATTACTTCTCGATTTACAAAAATTTTTGGTCATAGCTTAATGTACAAAATGTAAATATGAAAATAGCATATATTTCCATCCTTTTCTAACACCCTGAAAATTAAATTTATTTCAAAAAGTTTTTTATGCCTGCCACGCCACGGAAAAAGAGTAAAGCGCATAATTGTCGTTTTATCATTACCAGACTATCAAAATAAAATGTCAATACTGTAACTGTTGGGTTACTTAGAAAAGAAAAATGATTGATTGATATTTGTTAATTGTTATACATATTAATAAATAAAATTAATAATTTTTTCGTATAAATTATAGGTAAAAGTATAATTTTTAGGTAAAGGTATATTTTTTATTGTTCAACATTACTTTGATCTTACAAAAGAGAGATTTGCAAGAGTTTTGTGACAATACTGCATATTATATAAATAAATTTGCCATATAATGTATAAAGCAGTATTACCGCTTATGCTTACAAACTACAAATTTGGAAGAATCTCATTTTAAAAAATTTTAACTTTATGTTAATGCTAATAAGAAATTTTTGTTTCTTAATTTTCTTGAAGTTTTACATTTTTCAAAAAAAAATAACATCTATCGCTGACTCTTTGGAATCTTAAAAAATATATTTTTTAGCTTTAGATACATGTACATATTATGTATGTACATATTTACATAAAAATTATGTTCCAAAAAATTTATTGAAAATCATATTTCTAATTTATATGTAGCAAGTAGTGTTTTTATAAAGTAACAAGTTTTAAAAAGTTATTTTAATCTAGTTTAATTAATAAAAATAAGTGTTGTGAAATAATAATAATATACAAATAATAAGCATCTTATTTTATTGTAAGTATTATAAACTTTTATACTACGTCATATTCTGTTATGTTTTGAAATGAATTTATTTTAAAATATTTAGTATCTAATAAGTAAACATAGTTAAAAATTCTATTCATGTTTTATATTTAAAAAATAATTAATAAATTATAAATGAGTACATACCTACATTTCATAAAATTAGAACTTGTATAACTTGTTTAATTTTTTCCTTTTATTTGTCTTTTATATAACAAAATGTTAAAATAAGAAAAAAATAAGATATTTTGAAATAAAATTGAATTTAAATTTTTACTAATGTTTTTCTCTATTTGAACCATATATTTCAAATACCTATAATTATTTTATTCAACATTAAAATTTCAATAATTTAAATATTAAAATTTATTTAGATAAATAAGTTTTAGAAAAACCCTAGTAAATAAAAAAAAAATTTAAATCAACAAAACTAACAAAACAATTCATTTATCATATTAAATTATAATTCCGAAATTATTATTAAATAAAAATACGTTTCATTTCATTATACTTTGAAAACTTTTTAACTGGTGGCAACACTTATTATAAAATAGCAAAAGATGCGTTGAAATTTAAAATTGTTGATAGCAAAACACAAAAAACAAAAAAAACAAATTCAAAAATTTCAGTTAATCGTAGTAAGCGTTGTTATACATATATATGTAAGCAACTCATTTTATGAATATACATTACATTATATTTAAACTGAAGTTTTTAAATTATTTTATAAAATGGAAGAACATTCTAATCCCCACCAATACGACGCACAAAATTTTGCTGCATGTAATATTTATAACGGACAAGAAAGTAGTCCACATTATTATGATTTAGATTCATCAAATGAGTTGCTTAAACTACTTTCCAGTTGGGGAATGCCTCATTTATTAAATAAATTTATAGGTAAGACAAATATATAAACAAACAAATTTGTTTTTATTTTCAATTCCATTTTTTTCTTAGAACGTGATGTTGATATAGATTCTCTGAAAGTATTGACAGAATCTGAGCTTATCGAACTATTTCCAATATCATTAGGGATAAGGGCCAAGGTTCGCGCAAAAATAATAGATTGGAGATTAAAAAATGTGAGTAGAATAAATATAATTTTAAATTTGGAATAAATATGTAATATAACAAGTTAAATAAAACAGAGATAGCGAAATGTATGCAGTTTTCAATTTTCAAATGGATTTTAAGGTTGGAAATTGTTTATAAACTTTAAATTTATTTTAAACGTATTTTAGAATTTACCCGATGTGACAGAATTGAATAAAACAGATGGAAGAGTTTTAGATTGGTTGCAGCATAAATGTGAAAACAGTCCATCATCAACATCTACTAATCTAAACAACAATAATATTTTTGTGAGTTATTTCCCTTGTATTAAAAAAAACCAATTATAGAAGAAGAAATATACATGCATATACATATATACATCTATTAATATGTAAACATTTTAATTTTCAGACATTATCTGATTATTTGAAAAACAATACAAAATTTGGAGCTGCGTACGAAAAATTAAATATATTACCAGATTTTCTAAGAGAAGAACTAATTGAAGGAATCGTAAAAAATTATATAGATTTAAATATACATATGAAACACCAAAATTTTATAGAAATTAGAGACCAAGTATGCGAAACATTTGAAAATGAACCGAAGGTAATAATAAAAAAAAATTTCTAGTTTTTCATAATTAATAATTAATCTTTTCACTTTTAGGATGTGTATTACAACATAAATACTAAAACGGGCAGACTATTTTCTGTTTACAAAACAAAAATTGCAAAACTGCGAAAATTTGGTTTTCCGGTACCTGTAAAAAAAAGAAAATTAAATTTGACAATTAAAGAAGGTAAAATTTATTAGTTAAATGTTATGTGCCATAAACTATATATTCTGCAATTTACTTTTCGCGAAATGAAATTGTAAAAAAAATGTGTATCTCTAAAATGTATTTATTACTTCGTTTTCGGATTTTACAATATAAAATTTTTTAGTTTATGTTGTAAATATTGCGTGCTTATATACTATTTTTAATTTCCGAAAAAATATTGCCCAGGTGGGTTTTAATCTGATTGAACCTAGATGGTTCAGACTGCCTAGGACAGTTTTAATAATTAAAAATAAAAAACTATATTATTCTATTTGCCGACGTTTCGTATATTTTTATATTTTTTTTTTATTTATCATACCTTTTCAAGGCTAAATTATTCGAAAAAGAAATTTGATAATGACAATACATATCAATAAATTATCCACAAAATTTTTTTATATATAAAACATACAAATATTTTTTTAACTTAAGAATTAATTTTTAAATTTTCGATATGAAATTTGCGTCTATTAACATATTAAATGAATATCATAAAAAAAAAGAAAAATTAAATAACATTATCTTTCTCATTACTATCACAAATTTTTAAAAAAATTAAATTAAATTAAACATAAAAAATTAAATTAAATTAAACATTACAATCACACAGTATTTTCATTCACACAGAGAAGAACAACTAATTTAGTAATATATTAACTAATTTACTAACAGTAATTATACTAATTGTACTAATTTAATACAGTACAAATATTTATATTATTAATTTATTACAGTGCAAATACTAATTACTAATTTAATACAGTACAAATATATTATGAAAACAACAACAAATTTAATTTCTCATAATTTTCTTTCACAAAAAGAGTATTGCAGAACAGAGCAGATTTACTACTTATTAATTTTTTTAAATAACTTTATGTTGTATTTTCTTAGTTTTCCAAAATTTTGTATAACATACTGAATAATTTACAATTTTTAAGGTTCTCAGTTAGCAATAACAGATCCTTCGGAAGATCATAAATGGCTCAAAAATCATGTAACACCATTTGCAACTGTTGAAATAAAATGGACTGCAACAGCTCAAGTTCGTGCTGAACAAATTTCTAGATCAGATGATAAAACCATAACAGAAATTATTGAAGACTGGCCACCATTTAAGCTCCCAGAGGGTCCGCGTTTGGTAAATAAATTCATAATGATTTTTGTCTTTTAAACTGTAGTAGTATTTACCACATGATTTATTTTAATATGTACATTAAAAAAGTATGATTAAATTTATTAAAAATTTTTGCTAAGCATTTTTAACACTTCATATTTTTAATTTGATTTTAGATTGATATAGATTTCGAGTTACAAAATCCTCATAAAGATCTAATATTGTTAGAAAAGTGGCCGGAGTTTTGTAAAAAAATTTATCCAATCGTAAAGAGTCGAATAAAGGATAAATACAGTATTGAACAATTTAAAAGTTTACAATTTTGTGCTGAAGGAGACCAATACAATATTACTTTAGCTCTGTTGTTGCATGCTATTCTTCCGCCAGGCGGTCATGCAAAGGAAAAAGATACAAAAAGGACATGGAAATTTAGCATTGCAGATAGCCAAAAAGCATTCATCTTAAGACTTGAAAATTCTGCATCATATAACGAAGCTATTCAAAAACGAAAATCAACATATGCTGTGCACAATATGCGAATGCAACCCTTTATAGTGATTATAGGTAATGAAAATTATTCAATAGTTTCTAGTATTCAAGTAGTTTATGATAATATAATTTATTCATTTGATTCATTTGTTAAGGCTCTTTCAACTACATTTAAGATCCATTATGTATTTAATTTAAGTTATCAAAAAGAATGTCAAGCATTTTGGCAATTTTTACAAATTTATATTTTTGAAATTTTAGACGATAAAACATTAACTAGTGTTAGTCAACTACTTTCTTTACTTAAAAATTAAAAAAAAAAACATTTTTAAATACTAAATTACTTATTAAAATTGAAAAATATAGCAGGTATATAAGTGTAATATATATATAGTAGTATATTATTTAATAATATAGTAGTTTTACTTAAAAATAAGTAAAAATGTATAATTGTTTTTTATGCAATTTAGGGTGCCAGACAGTTAATACACTTATTATTCATTTAAAATGCATTCACATGTTAAAAGTGAATGCTAATTATAAGTGTGTTCAACCATAAAGTAACATATAATATAGAGTATTCACGTAGAGTAAAATTTTTTTACCAATTTTTTTAAAAAATATTTTTCGTTTTTACTCAGTACTCAAAAATTATTCTCATAACAACTATTTTTACTTAAAAATTGAGAATAATTTGTTTTTAAACTCATAAATAAAAAAAAATTCTTCTCAATTTCTTGTTAGTATTTATTCATAAATAAAAAAAAATTCTTCTCAATTTCTTGTTAGTATTTATTAATATACCTTTAAAAAACTATATGAAGGGTATATACATACATACATACATACATATTTATTTTTATACATTATTCTTCTTATTCCATATAAAAGTATGAAAAGCTAAATCTATACTGCATGCATAGTGTATAGGTATATTAACACATATAAAATATTTAAGGTCTTTTTACTTTTTTTTCGTTACTTTGATTTGAAATTAAAAAAACTAAATAGAGATTTTACATCTTTTATTGATGCATGTGTGAAATATGAAATTAAAACAGCTAAGTGTATTTTTCGTTCTTCTTGTAAATCAAAATAGAAAAATTTATTTTCATATTTATTATTTGTAACTTTTGATATTAATGTTGAATGAATGTGCGACAGCAAGTTTATTATTAAAAGTTGTATGGCTTGTAAAATCATAAATAATCTTATCATTTTAATAAGTATATATAAGAATTTTACGTTTAAGAAGAATTTAGTTCGTTATTTTGATTGACTCAAATTTTTTTTTTTAAAATTTAAATGGACATGAAAGGTAAAAATATAAAATTTAATAAAATTTCAATATTTTTTTAAATAATTCTGTTTTATTATTAATTCTTAAGTTAGTTAATAAAGGAAAAAGCCAAATGGAATAAGTATTGCATTACATTATTGAAAAATATATAAAAAAGCTTTAATATTTTATATTCCATTCGGCATAAAAAACCCTTATAGCAAAAAAAAAATATAATATAAAATATATACATAGGTATAAACAAAACAAAACAATTCATTGACTAAAAAAAATTATCGAAAACAAACAAAAATATTCATTAACTTAAATTTAGTTATTTACATTCCATATTTACAAAATTATATTATGATTAGGTACTTCAATCGTGTTCATCCAATTTTCACGTTCATGAAAAGAAAATAATATAGGTATCAAGTAAATTATTCAAAAAATAAAAATTATTTTAATAAATAAGTATTACAAATTACATACAAAAATCTATTTGCTAAATCTATAATGAGAAAAAATTTTTAAACAACAGACAAATAGACAGACAGACGTACAAACATATGCAGACAGACGGACAGAAATAAACAGACAAATAGACAGACAGACGTACAAACATATGCAGACAGACGGACGGAAATAAACAGACAAATAGACAGACAGACGGATATTATGAAATATATTAAAAATAAGTTATGCATTTAATATTTTAATTTTACTTTGATTACTCTCAGCTTTTTTTTCGTCATTTTTTAAAAGCTTTTCCCTTAACCATTTTGCTTGCTTTTTTAGCAAAAGATTAATTAGTAACTCTAAAAACTTTATTTTATGCGTGTAGCATTCATCATTTTCCCTAAACCATGTAGGATATTTATCAGATTTTTTTGTGGCTTCTAAACAACATAAAAATATATTTTTCCTTAAATTTTTTTCATGATAATTTTCATAAAAATAGTGATCAAATATGCTCATATGAAATTGTGTAATTTCGAAAGTTTTTTCGGTTGGAGCTTTCAAGTTCAGGATTTCTGATTCATTTTTATAATTTTTTTGATAAATAAATTGCTCCGAATCAAGCAATAATATATCATTAGAATTTTTTAAAAATGAAGAAGTACATTGATCACAAGAAATTTTTTTTATCAATTTAAAGATAACGTAGCCACAAATGTATCTTTCGGCGTTATTTGAAACAATATTTAACTCTTCAGTTTGATTATCCTCTAAAATTTTAGATTGAAATCCCTCTAAATAATTATTAACTAAATTAGTTAAATCGTCATCAATTTGATCATTTGAATCCGAATCATCTTGTTCTAATTGATAATCCTTTAAATCGTCTATATTTAAAAATTCAGCGTCATCTTCTTCACAGTTAGAGCTTTCAAATTTATAATTAATTAACTTAACCGACATTAATTTTGCTAAAATATTACTAAATTCATGGACGGAAGGATTATTGTTACATCCATTTCTATACCGAATCAAAGAAAATAAATTTTCTAAAACATCCTGATTTAAATGAGCTAACAGTAAATAATAACATTCGTGTTTATTATAAGTTGAAAATATTTCGGAACTTAGTTCCGTAATGCCTGTTAAAGTTTGTATCATACCGTCGATACAATAAACTTTTTTAGATGTGATTGGCCTTATTAATTGAAAATATTTTTTCATTTCTAAAAGATATTTGGATATATGATTATCTTGCTGCAATGCTGCACGAAATGGATTTTTTTCATATAATTTCCTACTATTGAGACAATCAAATAAGTTATTAATTTTTGAAACAAATTTTGCTGTTGATACAGCACAAGAAATCCTATCAGTAAATTTTTTTGTTGAAACTAGAGTTTTAATTGCAGCAGCAACAGAATTACTGAAAATTTGAGTAGCCAATCGCACATTCATTTTTTCAAATGAATTAGGAAAGATATGTTTTTTTGAAAGTTTGGGACACATTTTTCTATTATTATTTTGTTCATGGAAATAGAGGCAACGAATAATTTTAAAAGAAACCTCACCATCATCTGTATTAAGGTCATATTTAAGAAGGGTGTTGCGAAGCGATTTTATTAAATGCACTGGATCGTAAAGAGCAAAAATTTTTTTTTCTACTTGATTGAAGTTAAAATAAAAAAAGGGTTTTGTTTTTGAAACGCCTAACATATTAAAACACTTCCTATTATTAGCACCCTGATCACATATGACGGCCCTAACATTAATACCTAAATTAAAAGCTGCACCTAAATTAATATATAAAATGTTTTTAAGATCTTCGCCACTAATGCCCTTCTCTGTGGCATAAAAACTAAGAACATACTTCCAATTATGTACTAATCCCCTTAGGAGAAAAACACAAACGTATTTTGCAACGCTTTTCGTTCTTTTAAAGCTATAATCCGAAAAACCACTAATTTGATCCAATGCACTATTATAGTTAAGATCCCTTCTAATACTAATTTCATCGAAAACTAATACTGCTTCCTTTTCAAGAGAATTTTTATTTGAAAATATAATCCCTAATTCATTAATATTCTTTTCATTAAGACCTACATTTAAATATTTAATAGGGATCCACCTATTAAGGGAACTAAAATGGGGTAAATTTAACTTTATCGCATTCTTTAAAAATAAATAACCTTTTGGAGAACTAAAATGTATATTTAAAGCTACCTTTTTTTCATCTTTTGACCATATCTTTTCATTTTTGAAATTCATTTTTAAAAAAGTTTTGGCATCGTTTGCTAAATGAGACTGCCTATCAATTGTATTAGATAAAGAATCCTGCTTTTCCTTTTTTATTTTTAATTGTAATTTCCTATTCTGAATTTTTAAAGATATAATTTTTTTTTTTAAATAAACATTTTTTTTTTTTATATGACCTAATGTTTTATGACATGTGGAAAATTTTTTAAAATAAAAATTTTCTTTTTTCTGGAATTTTAAACAATGCCTACAAAAATTAATCGACAATTCATTTGGAGACACCGTTCGAATGTTTTCTAAGGGTACTTTTAAATTTTCTAGATTTTTTTGACTATAAACTTTAATATTTGAGTTATTATTAAATGTTTTAGAAAAAATATTTTCTTTATTAAAATTTGAAAACTCTTTTGACTGAAAGTTTAAATTAGATAGTGGAGTTATAGGATTGATTTCAATATTATTATGTGGCAAACACAAACTTGGAAAAGCTCCCTTTTTTAGTTTTCTCCCTAAAAATTTTTTCTCGAAATGGTCTTCGCAAATAAATAATTTTTTTGTTTTTAAATTTTCTATACTTACACTACATGCCGATACCCACATTTCGAATAAATTTTTCTCTTTTGGAAATTCATACAGCCTACCGTCAAAATTACGTCTACTTCTATTGCACACTATGCAAGGGGTACCATTCTTACGGTAATCTGCTTTTACGTCCTTAAACATTCTTCATTTAAAACATGCATAAAGAAAATGAAGGAATGACAAAAGGAATAAGCAGAGAAAATAGATATTTCTGACAATGCGGAATATATCTATCAGGCCGAATTTGATGTTCAGAATTTAACCAAATTTAAGTATATTTATAAAAAAAAGTTTATTATTTTATAATAATACATCAAATACATAATAATCATAAGATTATTACATAAAAGACATAAAGTATTATAATATTTTTCAGAAGATTAATAGACAAAATTTTTACATGGCTTTATAAAAATATACCGCATTGTTTCAGATGAAGAAAATTAGAACGTATAAAAATGCAAGGTGTTTCATGAGTAAAATATTTTTTATTCCTAAATACATGTAGCAATTAAGTTTATCTTTTAAAATTCATAATCCAAATTTTTTTTTACATGTATGTAGGTACATACATATTATTATGATTACTATTTCTAATGTAACATCTTGCATGATAAGTTATAAGAAAAATGCAATGAAATTTAGAGAAAAGCTATAGTAAAAGCAATAAGCTATGATGTGACAAGTTATACCTCGTAATTACACGAAATTTTGCGGGATATGAAAAAAAAATTTTAACTGGAAATTCAAATTTTGTAAAAAAAAAATTTCGTAAAAATATGTAATTCCTTTAATAGTGATAACTTGTCATGTAGCGAATGTTATTTTTCTCTTTTAATTGCTTTTGTCTAAAATATAATACTTATTCTAATAGAAAATTTATAAATTAATACTTACATGTAAATTTTGTTCCTCAATTTTTTTAATTCAAATTTTAATACTTAATAATATGTTCATAACAAAATAAACACTTGTAACAAAATAAACACTTGACACTTTTAAAAATGCGCGCCTTTATTAAATTGATTATAATTCTTAATATCAAAATAAGAATACATAAAAAATACATCAAAAAAAAAATAGAGAAAAATATCACATAAAAAAAGTTACATTACAAAAAAATATGTACACACATACATTTTTCTTAACATTCATAAAAATATGCATAAAAATGTAAATATGTCAATATGTACATACATATACATTTACTCTTCATATAATATCATAATACTCAAATTATGAAGAATTTTTTTTTTTCTAGAGCTTAAAAAAAACTCTTCTCAATTTTTAAGTAAAAATATTTGAGTTTTAAAATGAATTTTGAGTGTTGAGTAAAAATGGGACGGGATATTGAGTAAAATGGGACGGGATTTTTAAAAAGAAATGACTAACGAATTTTGTTCTACGTGAATACTCTATATATATGTTACTTTATGGTTCAACTTAATTGCTTATCTGAATTTTTTAATATCAACTCTTTTAAAAGACATTTAGAAAATACGCATTGTAACAATAATGAAACTTATAATGTAGACATAGTTAATACTAGTTCAAACCCATCAAACGGACATTTTAAACCTAAAGCTAATATTTTCAAATCCCAAATAAATACTACCCCGACACAAAGTTTTAATTTTTCCGAATTAAGATCTCAAATAACGCATCATGCCTTAAATTTTGTTTTAAAATTAAATAGCCATAGTCATATGACCAATAAGCAAATTGAAGAGATAGTTGCCGGTGTTTCACATATTTTTGAAATAATTTTTCGGTCTTTAAAACAAATAGTTCCTCACATCAACAATGAAATAAACGATATATTTACATTTTGCTTAAATCCTTTTAAAGATTTCCAAACGGAACACAAGCTTCATAATTATTTAAATAAAATGAATTTAATTCACGAACCCCAACAATTTTCTATAAATAAAATTATTACATTAGATAGTACTAAAGGTGCATCATCTTTTGTTGAGAAAAATACTACGGGTAGCATGTTGCCTGTTAAATTTGTGTTTAAAAGTTTATTTGAAATTTCTGATAATCTGAAAAGATCTTTAGATTACATTTCAAAAAAGGAAGTAGACAAAAGTGGTAAAATAACAGATTTTGTTCAAGGAAAATTATGGAAACTTAAAAAAATGAAATATGAAAATGACATTTGTATTAATTATAATTTATATTATGATGATTTTGAGGCAGGGAACCCATTAGGGAGTCATTCAGGAAATCAATCTATGGCATGTTTTTACATTAATTTCCCATCTTTTTCTCGAGATTTTAATTCTCGACTTGATTTCATATTTCCAATAATGTTTATTAAAACTAAAGATATGAAAACATTTGGCAGTAACAAATGTGTTAGCAAACTTGTTGACGAGTTATTAGATATAGAAATAAATGGAGTTCCAATTAATATTAAAAATGATGGTACAACAAAAACTGTCAGATTTATTTTAGGATTAGTCGTCGGAGATAATCTCGCAGTTAACACAATATTGGGTTTTACTCAATCATTTAATCACGATTTTTTTTGCCGAATATGTATGTGTCCTAAAATTAACTCTAAAAATGATGTAACTGAAAATCCGCAACTTTTTAGAAATCCTGATAGTTATAATGAAATGCTAAATAATAATTTTTCAGTAACAGGAATAAAATGTGAATCTGTTTTCAATATTATTCCCTCGTTTCATGTAACTCAAAATTTTTTTGGAGATATAATGCATGATGCTTTTGAAGGGGTTATTAAGTATGGACTAATTAATTCTATAACAAATCTTATTGCTGATAACTTCTTTACTTTAGATGAATTAAATGACAACATTGCCATTTTCAATTACGGTGAAATTCAGGTTCGTAATAAATGTCCAAAAATAAAACCTCAACACTTAAAAATAAAAAAATTGCATTTTAGCGCAATAGAAACAATTACTTTACTAAATTTTTTGTCTTTGATTGTTGGGCATAAAATTCCTAAAAATAATAAAGTATGGAAATATTTAGAATTACTAGAAAATATGATAAATAAATTGTTATTATTTTCGTTTTCTGAAAATGACATTTTGGAGGTGGAAAATTTAATATCTGCCCATCATTCTATGTATAAACTAATATTTAAAGACACTTTAAAACCCAAGCATCACATTATGACTCATTACGGTACTTTCATACGATATTCTGGTCCGGTTCGCTTTTTTTGGTGCATGCGTTTTGAGTCTAAAAATAAAGAAATGAAATCGTATACAAAAATGACTATGTCAAGACGTAATTTGCCCTTTTCTTTAGCAAAAAAATGCACTATGAAATTTGCATATTTTTTAAATACTCAAAATAACGATGTTAATTTAAATGTAATTAAAAACGATAATTTAATTTTAAAAGAAAAAGAATATTTTGAACTTATTCAAACATTTTTTAAAGAACTTATAGATCTTGATAGATTGAAATTTGCAACAAAAATAGAATATTTTGGAACTGTGTATAAAATTAATTACTGCTTATATAAAAATGATATGTTTTTTAAAATAATTGGTATATGTATTAATCAAACTAAAATTTATTTGATTGTTAAAGAAATTTTAATACAAGATATAGATAATCATTTTCGTTGCTTTGTAATATCTTGTATAAGAGAAAATTTTTTAATGTTTGAAATCGAATTTTTCGAATTAAAACCATTCGAATCGCACAAATTATTTGATGGAAGGGAAGTTTTTAAATTATCGAATTTATAAAACTAATGTCATAGACTAAATAATTATATAGACGATCAGTTTCATATAAAAATTTTAAGTTTTTTTTTGGAGCCAGACTAAACATTACAATTAGAATATTTAAAGACAAAAATGTGTAGGCTGGCTCCAAAGAAGACTTAAAATTTTTATATGAAACTGATAGTCTATATAATTATTTAGTCTATGCTAATATGTAATTAAATATGTTTATATAAGTATATTTATTACATTATATTATCTACCTGTGTAGAAGGTTATATTTATATATATGTTGCAATGAAATCAAGTACAATAGTTTTTTTTGTATCTAAGTTATTTTAGTCTTTTTGAAGCGGTTTGGTATGTAGGTACCAATGTATATATATACCTATACTTATTAGTTCATAAGAATTTATATTAATATACATATAAGAATTTGAATTAAAAAAATAAAAAAAAATAAAATTTTTATAAAATTATAAATTACCTAATAATATTATGTACCTAAGTTATATAATGAAATCAATTAAAAAAAATGTTTTTCTTTAAATTTTATATATTATGTTATTTTATGTATATTATATCATATGCTTATTAGTTTATAAGAAATCATTAATGTAAGAATTTGGATTTGAATAAATAAAAATAAATAAAATTTTTATGAAAATTATCTATTTTTTTTATTTAAATATTATGTATTATATAGGTACATTAGGATAGATATGTATATTTATACATAAATGCTATATGTGTATGAATTTAAACGTAAGTATACCTGTTAATTTTATTAAAATAACACAAATTTTTTCCTTAATTTATGTTTTTTATAGATTAAATTGCGATATTAAATGTGTAATTTTATTATTTTCCTTTTCTAAACTAGTAGAATTATTTTCTAAATTAGCCATTTTACCTTGTTAATTTTCTATTAAATTTTATTAAATCAAGAACTTTTGTTGCTGCTACTTGACACGATAGTTTCAAATTTTATACAAAATTATTCTAGATTATAAAAAAAGTTGTATTAATTTATAAATCCCTATTTTTTTGAATTGCGTCGAAGCATTATTAAATTATTATTGCATTTGTCAAATTACAAAAAGAATATTTAATATCTAAAACGATTTCTTTTTAGAAATATTCCACATATTTATTGTTTTGCAAATATTTGGTACAAGTTTAAAATTTATAGAGTAATAAATCTAGAAAATCTTTGTATGAAATTATTACTTCCATTACTACAAACTTTGTTACAAATTGGTACAAAATAGTTGCAATTCATAAAATAACATAAATTGCCGATATTATTATTTTATTTTACTAATTCTAAAAAATGTTGGCCAAGCTATGAAATGGTACTTTTTTGGCGTGAATTATATCGTTTTTTTTTTGATTTTAGCTTATTTTTTTTTCCGTGTAGGCATATTTTTAAAAAAATTTTTTGAAAATGTGCTAAAAGTCCTTCTTTTTTATTGGAATCAAACAGGTTGGCTCGACAGTTCCAGTAGCCCCCATACAACTGTCAAACGCATTAACAACTATGTTAAGTTCGTCGTGATCCCCGAGTTGACCCAGTTTATCCCTCTTATTTTTTCATTATTTTTGGTACATAATTCTTAATATTTAGTATATGAGATATGAGCACTAGGTTTTAATTCAATTTAATTTAATAACACTTTAAAATAACTGCATAGGTGGTGGCTTACAGTGTTAATAAATGACATTTTTTTTTATTACATTTTAGAATTACTAAAAACTATTTAAATTTTTTTATTAAATCCTTTCACAGCAGGAGGTGAAATTACTTTAAAAAAAATAGAAAGCAATCATCATCATCTTTATTAAGGTGAAAAAAAGCATTCCAATATAAAATGTCAATCTAAATTAATTTTAATTTAAAAGTTTTTAAGATTTTATTATTAAGTGCAATAACTGTCAGATAAATTATAAAATGCAAATGGCTAATACCATAACATTTTAAATTAAAAGCTTTATATTTTAATATTTATTTAGTAACTTGGGCTTTTTCTTAGTTAAAAATCCGGCATAAAATAAGTCTAGGATAATTTAAATTTATATTCTAATATAATATAATATTGCGTAAGCGGGGTGGGTCCCTATCCCATTATTTTGGCTACGGGAAGAGGTTTTTGTTGAGGAGAGTTGAAATCTCACACTACCTTTTGTTGAGGTTGAGGAGAGTAGAAATCTCACACTACCAGAGCGTTTGGTATCCCAGGACATTTGGAAGGTTTTTTCATCCCTGAAAAAAAAAAATTGCACTTAAAGCAATGCTCCTCCCTTCGTTTTTATTGAGAAGCATAGAATATCCGCAAGATCAAATTGGGCAAAACTTCCGTTTCACAAGAATTTCTATTTTTACTTATTAATTACTGATTACTTATCTTTCATTATTATACAAGATTGTATGAATTAATAATATACTAATTTATTATCCTCTTCCGTTTTTTTATTTTAATATCCTAAAATGATCACATTCAATATTTCACTCACTATTATAATTATCTATCATTAAATTTCACTTATATCTGTTTAAAGTTTTTTAGTATTATGTACTAAAATTAGTATAAAAGATTCTATTTGTTGTTTTAATTCATATTTAAATAAGACTTATACATATTGAACTTATACTCTTATATATGTATATTTTATAAAATTTTAAAAAAACTTTTTCAAAAATATTACCCAATTTTTAAATCCAAATATCGTATTCCAAAAACTAATTGTGACCATATATCCATATTTTGTGAACAACCAAATGTTTGTACTAATATTGAATGATTTTTATAATTAACATTATTAAAGGCACCCGATGAATGTGTTCCAGGTATAAAAAGATTTTTTAATTGTACTTTACCCATATTACGATCAGATAAACGCATCCAATTTGGTTGAATTTTAAGACATTCAACACGTATTAAATCTTCATTATATGCAAAACTTGCAACATAAAATGGTAAACATTTACCTTTTGCGTAACTCATTAAAAATTGATCATCATCACGATCCCATCCACCAGAAAAATATAATTTTCCTAATTGAACTTTTGTTACATATTTACCATACAATGTTGTTATATTACGTTTACAATCCAATGCTGGTTTTGTTGATATAGATGGATCTTCTTGAAATATACCAATCCATTCTGGTTTTTCAATACATTTGGGACCCCAATTTATTTCCAAACGTGATTCTTCAGTTAATATTGAATCCAATGATATTGTTAAATAAATTGGACAATCTGATTATTAAAACAAAAATGAAAAAAAAATAAAATGATTTTAATTTTAAGTAAAATGTTGTTGAGATGAGTTTTGCTTTTAGTGATTTAATTTTTTTTTTTTTTCAATTACTTTGAATTTCTATAATGAAAAGTAAATTTATGAATAAAATTTGCAAAAATTTCTTAAAATTAAAATTCATTTTCTTAAAATATTAATAATCTAAGTGAATTTCAGTCTCAATTTGTTTTTTGTTCTTTTATTTTTTATATATTTTATAATCTTTGGTATTAATAATTTTTTAAGTTTTAGTTTGTTTTAAACCCGGTGATCTGTAGCAGAAGAATTTAAAATATTTACTAACAAATAGATTTGAACTTATTTTTTTTATATATAAATATAATTTTAAAATTTTGTCAGATCATCTTAGTTTTTATATATTGTATCATATATTAAATATTATAGAACAGGGTTACCTACCTAAGCTAATCCTAATTATTTTTTTTATAATGTAATCCTAAAATTTTAAATTAAAATTAAAATATCTTAATCTAAACTTAAATTTATCTAAACTAATCTTATAAGCTAAAAAATAACACAAATTTCTTTAGATAATATCTTTAGATATATTTAACCATCAAGAATCTTTACTTATTAATATATCTGTTTCCGTTATGGCCATATCACATCTTAAATTATCTTCATTAATATTATCTGGGATATATTTGATTTTTTGCATGTAGCCTCTACTTTAATGAAATAGTAGAGGGACATTCATATTTGTATAAAAAGATCAAATGATTCTATCATCATGATTTCTGGATAATTTTAATGAAATTATCTATTAGTAGTTAACCTGGCACTCTGTCATGGGAATTCTGAGCCAGAAAGAGATAGCAATAGTTTGGCATATTGACCTACATTTTGATTAATTACCCCGGAAGTAGGTCAAGTTATGTTAAAAGTAGGTGACCTTGACGTCGATCGTGCCGGTAATTAGGTCAGACAGGTTTAGAAGTAAGTTAAACAACTCTTGTTGTTTATATTGTAATAGGAAATCATGTAAAAGTAGTAAGTAAAAATATTTCAATACAATGTGCGTATGCAAATTAGCATGCAAAGAGAATATAAAGTCAAAAGAAAAGAAAAAAATTTTAAGTCACAATCACAAATAGCAAGTTCATTATAATGTAAAACATGTTTTCTGCCCAGCATGTATATATGTTATATGTATGTAATAAGTAGAAGAAAAAATTCATCGTTTTCTGTAAGGAATGAAAAAAAAAAAAAATCAAAACTATGGTTAATTGCTTTTGGTACCTATTCATAATCAACATACAAATAAAAATAAAACAAAGAAGTTACTGTGTTTAAATAATTTTTATTTAACTGAAAAAGCTTTAACAATTTTACGATGATCAGATGTTAAAATTCTAGAAATAGTGATACCAACATTTTCAATGCGTCTTTGAAATCTACTTCTATCACATGCGTATTGATGCCAATGACCTTTGCGAGCAGCTCTGTAAGCATAGTCCCATACATACATGACTTGAATTTTGATATCTGTGTTGAAGTGAACTTTTGTAGTTTTATTATTTAAATTCATATTGTATATGTATGAAGGTCTTAATTTAGAATTTTTTCTTTTAAGAGATACATATATACATTAAAGCAATTTTTAACTGCACATCTGAAATTGTGGTTTGATAAATGTATAGGACATGATGTTTTAAAGTTATCAATCTTTTCTAATGGCGGCAAAACTCTGCTTAAATCTTCTATTTTGGCACTGTCAATGTACTTTTGAAGGAAAAGTTTCTTTTGCATGATTGCGTATGTCTATTTTGTAATTTAAAAAGGAAAATATGAAAAAAGAAAATCTAAAAAAAATAGGTATCTTGTTGAATTATAATTAAAAATTATAGAAACGGTAACAATTAATGTTTTAATTCTTAACGTTTTTTAAATTATATACATAGGTAAATGTTTTTAAATTATTTACATTCATATATCTAATTCAAATTCACATGCACTTTGTTAAGTATTTCAGTTTTACTAATATCCATTTACATTATTTTTTGTTTTTGAAAAAATCGAAATATATACGTGAATTTGAAAGATCATAATATTATATTATATGAACTCATTCGATGCCTCCAAACAATAACTATATAAGTCAAGTTTGATATCACGATTAGAATAGGTATAAGTAAATTCATATCTCTTTTACTTGTTAATTTTTATAATTCATATTTTTATAAATAACCTTTTTTTTTTGGTTTTAAGTATAATTACAACAAAACAAAATTAAAAAAAGTAACTTTTTCGTACTTCTATGCTTAGTTACGTCATTTTCAATTGTATATTTTTGTTTTTTAATTGTATATTTTTGTTATTCGAATGGTATAGAGTGAGCATTTTCGGATAAGAACAATGTAAGCCTACTTACATTAGCATTTTTAAGAGAAATAAAAAATAATAACCCGAAAAGAACGTCATAAGTCTTGAAGATCACATAATAAAATTGTTTTAAATATTTTTCAAAGGTTTTTTAACTTCACATTTAAAATCGTGAATTTCTAATTGTCTTCTTAATGTTTTCTTAATAAAATTTTATTAATTTATTCCTAATAAAATGTATTCTTAATTTATTTAAAAATAACAAAATTTATAATAAAATATATTTCAGACTTACATCATTATAGCTTGGAGCCGTCGATATATAATTCATAAATCGTATTTATTCATAGTTCAAAATTTTTATTAAAAAAATAAAGTCAAAGCTTTTATTTTGTTTTTATTTTTTTTTTCGTTGTCTGATTAAAATTTAATAATGAATAGAGTATAAAGCTTTAAGCTTTTTTTCTTTTTATTTTATTTCTTTCTTTTAATTTTAAAGAGCTTGAATTTTAAGGTTTTTGTTTTATATGGACTGTGCTCATCAGTAGTTATATTCATTATCTTTGCTATAGGTACCAAAAACAATTAACTTGTTTTTATTTTTCTTTCATTACAGCAAGGTTATATATGTAGATCAGACATAGCAGTAAGTATATATTTTCAGAATCATTCTAAACTTTCAGTTTCTTTATTATCATTTTTTTTTTTTTTTTATTATAAAGCATTTTTAAATAACACAAACATTCAACTATAGTCATAAAACAGGTAATGTTACTACATATTACACCATGATCATTGAACTTTTGTTTTCTTTCTTTATCTTCTTTACCAATAATTATTTTTTTTCTTGTTATCTATAATTCGTATATTTAAAACTATTGTTTTTTTTTAAAACACAGAAAACTGGTTTACTTTTAAGGATTAAAAATTATATATATATTTATTTTTCAACTTCATCTTTCATAATATTATTTAGATTGTTAAATTTCTATAAAATCAACCAAAATGTTTTTGTTTTCAATAATAAACCTTACATCAGTCTGTGGATAATATTGTTATATATTAGGTGTGATGTATGATAAAACTTTAAACGATCTTAACTGGAATGATATATTTATTAACCCTCACCATCAGATAATAGAAAAAATTATATGAACTTTTAGGAATCCTCTGATATCATCAGTGTTGCCATTTTTACAGTATTCCGGTCAAATTTGGCTGGAAAAAATATTCTTTGACAGGAAAAAAATCGAAATATTTTGACTGGATTTTTGACTGATTTATTTTTTTATTTGACCGTTTTTGATATAATATTATATTTCGTTTCGGAAAAATTTAAAATAATTTTAAAAATATTCGTTGAAGCTGAACATTTTAATTCACCAAAAGGGTTATAAATTTTTGAGAAATGGAGTAAATCTTAATTTGCATTGGTATTCGATGAAATAGCCATTAGAAGGCTATACTATAATAGTGCACTGGATGAAATTAGTGGGTTTTCTGATTATGGTTCTGACAGAACAAAAGACATCGCAAAATACATACATATTTTGAAATAACTATTTTACTACTTTATCTGAAATAATAAATAAATAAATCTTTAGTTATATCATTAGTTAAATTAGGTATTGCGAATTTATAAAAAGCAAAGCTCCATAAATCAATCTAAACAAAGAAATTATGTATATGTTTCATTATACATACTTAATTTTAAGTCTTTCTGAAAATATTTATTTTGACCCGATTTTTTGACAGTATTTTACTCTAAAAACTTTTGACTGAATTTTTTAAAAAGTTTTCCAGTCAAACTGTCGAATTTGACCGGATTAAAAATTTTGAAGTGGCAACACTGGATATCATTTCATACTTTTATTTTTCAGCTTTAAAAAACAATGTACACAAGGTTAGCAATTTGTTTAATTCAAATAAATTTAAAATCTCTTGAAATCTAGACAATGTACATATATACATATATATATTTATTATATATGTTTTTTTTTCAAAGCTCTAGAAAATGTCTTTATAAAATTATTGTAATTCTACTCCGTTCTACTACTATTTTTAAATCTACTCCTATCATTAAATCTACATACCTACTTCAATTTTTCAGTAATGCTCTCCAATAATTTATTTTGTGCCGATCAGAAAAGTTAGTAGCAAAATTTAGTACAATAGGTATTTATTTCTACTTTCCTTTCTTTTTTGTTTTAATCAGAACATATTCGAGCATCTAAAATAGAAGAAACAAGGTAGACTAAATACATAAGTTGCAGCTTATCATTATAGATACCTCAGCACCGATAACAAAGTTGATTTTGGATTTTTATTTCTCATTTATTTTGCTCTTAATGTAAATTATTAAAACAACTATGTATCTCATTTTTCAGATACCAAAAGCTTTATATCATACATAGGTATATCATAAATTGTATTTTAACAATCATATTGAATTCATTTACTTAGGAGACACGTTTTACATTTTATGATTTTTTTTGTTCATTCTCTTTATTTATTACGAAAAAATCTGACATACAAAGTAGTAACTTGTTTGTAAATACAAAAATAAGTACATATCATGTATAATAATAATAATGTGCAATGCAATATGTATGCGCAAAAATAGAGAAGAGAGATTTTGTTAAAGGCGGTTTTGAAATAATTAGTTGCCTCTGTATTAAGAATGAATATAATGCGCATGCGTAAGAGCAGGAATTAATTTGTTAAACCTTTTATACATATTTTTTTTCTGTTTATATTATTTCAGTATTTTTTAGGTGCTTAAACCATTTAGCTTAAGTATATTGTATAAAAAATTTTATAAGAGGCTCACAAATACGATTATATTTACGTTTCTAATTAATATGCGTTTCAATTTTAGGTAACAGTCACTTATGCATCAATATCTATTTAATTTTTATTACATTTCCTGCATTTTGTATTACATCTTCCGTGATAAAAGTTTAAAGCAAAAACAAAAATAATCAAAAAATTTGAGATTGAAAAAGCTACATGATACGTCATTATAATCAATAGTTTTTTCTTTTTAACAAATATAAAATGTATGTTTTGCCGGCGGCAAATTGAAAGCGCAATAATATTGTTTATGATACGTAGAAAAATGTAGAGTAGATTTAGTACATTTATTTATTTATTTATTTTTTTTTTTTTTTACTAATCTAATAACATTTTCTTATCACAAAAACTTTATTAACATAAATCAAAACTTATAATAGCACTATATTGAGTTAATATAACTATGTATGTATATCTATACAATTATTATACATCAATAAATTTTCTTTTCATAATTCATAAATGTTCTTAATTAATAAAACTAGAATTTATATATAATTTCTAGTAAAACTCTGACTCATTTTTAAGCTACAAATAATGTTTTTAATGTAGTAAATCCACTCTACATGCGAAATGTAATAGTTTACATCAAATCGTTCAAGAAAAAGCTGTAAAAAAAAAATCTGCATAGGTTTAATTTATATTTTTAATTGTAGTAAATATACTCTACAATGTAGTAAATCTACTCTACATGCGAAATGTAATAGTTTACATTAAATCATTCAAGAAAAAGCTGCAAAAAAAATCTGCATAGGTTTAATTTATAATTTTTAATTTTGTTTTTTTTTTTTCCTTTTTGTTGTTATTTAGTTTATATGGGAGTTTTTCTTTAGCATTTTTTTCTCTGTACTGCTCTTATGATAAAGTGTATGTATGGATATGTAATCTTTCTAGAAAAAGCTTTTTCATTTCATGGTAGTATAATTTACAATGGAAAAAGCTTTGCAGTTTAGTACATTAGCATGTACCGCAAAGTTTAGCTACAACGGCCACACTGGAAAATATCTGAATTTTGCCCCCTTTAAAATACATGGTATTTTTGTGCTCGGAGTGACATAGCCTATCTATGATTATACTAAAAACGGAGTAATATCTGAACGGAGTAGAATTACAATAATTTTATAAAGAAATTTTCTAGAGCTTTGAAAAAAAAACATATATATAATAAATATATATATGTATATATGTACATTGTCTAGATTTCAAGAGATTTTAAATTTATTTGAATTAAACAAATTGCTAACCTTGTGTACATTGTTTTTTAAAGCTGAAAAATAAAAGTATGAAATGATATCCAGTGTTGCCACTTCAAAATTTTTAATCCGGTCAAATTCGACAGTTTGACTGGAAAACTTTTTAAAAAATTCAGTCAAAAGTTTTTAGAGTAAAATACTGTCAAAAAATCGGGTCAAAATAAATATTTTCAGAAAGACTTAAAATTAAGTATGTATAATGAAACATGTACATAATTTCTTTGTTTAGATTGATTTATGGAGCTTTGCTTTTTATAAATTCGCAATACCTAATTTAACTAATGATATAACTAAAGATTTATTTATTTATTATTTCAGATAAAGTAGTAAAATAGTTATTTCAAAATATGTATGTATTTTGCGATGTCTTTTGTTCTGCCAGAACCATAATCAGAAAACCCACTAATTTCATCCAGTGCACTATTATAGTATAGCCTTCTAATGGCTATTTCATCGAATACCAATGCAAATTAAGATTTACTCCATTTCTCAAAAATTTATAACCCTTTTGGTGAATTAAAATGTTCAGCTTCAACGAATATTTTTAAAATTATTTTAAATTTTTCCGAAACGAAATATAATATTATATCAAAAACGGTCAAATAAAAAAATAAATCAGTCAAAAATCCAGTCAAAATATTTCGATTTTTTTCCTGTCAAAGAATATTTTTTCCAGCCAAATTTGACCGGAATACTGTAAAAATGGCAACACTGATGATATCAGAGGATTCCTAAAAGTTCATATAATTTTTTCTATTATCTGATGGTGAGGGTTAATAAATATATCATTCCAGTTAAGATCGTTTAAAGTTTTATCATACATCACACCTAATATATAACAATATTATCCACAGACTGATGTAAGGTCACTTGATAGTAATGTCACTTTGTAAACGTTTATTATTGAAAACAAAAACATTTTGGTTGATTTTATAGAAATTTAACAATCTAAATAATATTATGAAAGATGAAATTTAACAATCTAAATAATATTATGAAAGATGAAGTTGAAAAATAAATATATATATAATTTTTAATCCTTAAAAGTAAACCAGTTTTCTGTGTTTTAAAAAAAAACAATAGTTTTAAATATACGAATTATTATAGATAACAAGAAAAAAAATAATTATTGGTAAAGAAGATAAAGAAAGAAAACAAAAGTTCAATGATCATGGTGTAATATGTAGTAACATTACCTGTTTTATGACTATAGTTGAATGTTTGTGTTATTTAAAAATGCTTTATAATAAAAAAAAAAAAAAAAAATGATAATAAAGAAACTGAAAGTTTAGAATGATTC